>JAODAL010000617.1:0-291250 GCA_025379985.1 Phyllomedusa bahiana | reverse complement strand
AAAAAATGGCGGTCCACCTAAACTGACAACCTAAAACAAGGGGCATAATTAAGAAGAAGAAGAGCCCCAGAGTTATTCTGGGAAGCAGAGATCCACAATTCGGGGGGGAGAATCTTCACAGGACAACTTTGTATGTACTCAAAAATCTGACATTTATAAAAGAGGGGCAAGAAAAAAGAAACTAGAAAAAAGTGATTTAATTTGCAAAAAGCAATGTAGGTGACACAGCAAACATGTGGAAGGGGCTCTGGTCAGATGAGACTCCATGTGTGGAGGAAAGCCAACACTGCACCTCACCCTGAATACACCATCCCTGTGAAGGCTGGTGGTGGCAGCATCATACTGGGGGAGGCTTCCCCTGCAGGGATAGGAAAGCTGGTCAAGTTGATAAAAACGTGGTGGAAAATACAGGGCAATCTTGGAAGAAAACCTGTTAGAGGCTGCAAATGACTTGAGACTGAGGCGCAGGTGTAGGGGTTGTTTCCCTACGGGATTGCTTTTTGAAAAAGATTTTAAAAAAAACAAGTCACTTTGAATATGTGTTATTAACGTGTCCTACCTTTTTCCTGATATCCCCTCTTGATGGGCTGCATCAGCTCCCGGTCCTATTCTCAGACCTGTTCGATTTCCCCTGAAGGCTGCCCAGCACTGGTTGCTATAGTACAGACCGGTGTCCTCAGCCGTTTCATGTGGGACAGTAGTACCCGTAAACCGCCCGAATTCAAAACTGAAACAGAAAAAAATTTGGTTGATGAAGATAATCTTTGTTGGAGAAAACCCCCCTTTTAAAGCCAAACTGACAAGGGAAGGGATTTCACAAAGCTTTTTTTCATGTTTTGAAAATGGCCCAGTCAAAGTCCAGACCTAAATCTCATTGAGAATCTGTTGCACGACTTGAAAGTTGCTGTTCACAAATGTTCACCAACCAATCTGACTGAACTAGAGCTAAAATGGGAAAATATTCCAGCCTCTAGAGTGCAAAAATTTGTTAAAAATAAATCAAAAGACTGCAGCTGAAATTTCAGCTTAAAGTGATCTTACATAGATTGAATACTTTTTAGTATATTAATTTGCAATAAGTTTGGAAAAGTCTGTATCATTTTCTTTACAATTCACAATGTAAGGAACAGTTCAAGGGGTATGAATACTTTTGCAACTTATTTTAAACAGTATATGAATGTTCATGATGTTTGCAATTTATTGGTTTGCAATGCAGTATGTACTGTTTGTGTACTTTCAGTGTTCAACCTCAGCATATCGATGCTAGCCAGGAAATTGCAGATAGAGTGAAGAATTAGGGTATGTGTCACGGACGCCCCCGGGCCCCTGTCTGGGTCGCGGCGCGTCCCTGCTGAGGCTCTCAGAGGAAGCCCCGGTCCTTCGCACGTCGGGGTTCGGGGTCCGCTCTGCTCCCAAGTCCCCGCCGGCCTCCAACTTACCCGGCCGCTTCCTGCTCAGTCTCTCACAGCTCCCGGCTTCGTGGCTCCGCCCTTAGGGGCTGCGCGCGGCCCGGGGCTGTTTGAAATTTAAAAGGGGCAGTGCGCGGTATTTGCTATTGCCGGGCCACTGCTCTATTTGGTCTGCCCCATCCTGACGGCCCTCGCAGGTTCCTTAGTGTGGTTACCTATGGAGGAAAGCGTTTCCTAGTCTAGTCTTTCTTTCCGTTGTACGTTCCCTTGTCTACAGTTTATCGACCACGTCTCACTTGCCGAGCGCTGCCCTGACACGTCTGCCTGTCCACGTATACGAATTCCAGAGCGCCTGTCCTGACTTCTGCCTGTCCCTCGACCACTTGCTTGCCTGACGAATCTGTACTACGTCTACCTTGGCGCCAACGCAGGCAAAGGCTCCCGCCAGTGGAACGAACTGGTAGACTCCGCCGCAGCATAGTCCATCCGCTTTGCGGCAGGGCTCTGGTGTATTACCGGGACCTACTAGATTTTGTTCCCGGTGTGGGCTTCACCATCGCCTGCGGTGGTCAGGGATCCACTACCTGTCGTTACATGTTAGGGATCGCCATGGATCCCGCCAAGGGTGTGATGCAAGTGTCGCCAGTTTCACAACCGTATCTGTGGCCAAGCAGTCCAAACAGAACGCGCAGCAAGCGCAGCAGCTCGAGCAACTCTCCTCCCTGGGTGCAGCAGTTCATCGCCACTCTAGCAGCAGCTGTCGGCTGCAGTGGATCCTCCGGGCAGTTGCTCAGTCGGTCCCAAGCTCCGGGTTATCCATGCGGATAAGTTTGATGGGGATTCCAAGGTCTGCAGGGGCTTCATCACCCTGTGCTCCCTGCTTGTGGAAACTCATGGCAGGTCTGTTCCCGTCAGAAAGATCCCAAGTGGGCCTTCGTGGTAAGTCTCCCTCTCCGTGTTAAAGCACCCTGGCATGGGCATACTCCTCTGTGGGGACGAGGTGACCGAAATCACACGGCCGATCTAGCGACATTTCTACTAGAGTTACAGGTGTTAGTCTTCGAGGAACCTGCTCGTGCTTATTGCGAAACCGCCTGTTTGAACTTGCAGCAAGGGAACTCATCCGTTGGAGGACTACCGCCGTGCAATTCCGCACATAGCATCGGAGCAGCCTGGAACGAAATTGCAGCATTATGCGCCACGTTCATGAAAGGACTCTCCAGCCATATCAAGGATGCGCTCGCCGCCCGGGATCCTTTAAGTCTTCTTTAAGCGGCTAATCCACCTTTGGCTAACCGGATTGCATCCGGAATCGCAGAAAGGCGGGGAGGAGCTCACGCAAGTGCATGAAACAGCCAGTACACATCGTCCATCTCATCGCTGCACCGGTGTTTATACGGCCTCCACCGCCTCCTTCCAGCCAGCCGTTGGAAGAGTCATGGCAAGTGGACTAGAGCCCACCTGTCTCGCAAGTACTTAACCAACGAATAAGGGAATCTATGTCTCTACTGCGGCAGCTCTGATCATCTTCCTCCGTTGTTGTCTGCTTCGCCCACGGCGTCCCGGTTGGAGAACGGGCACACCTAGGCTACGTGGGGGAAAGCATCCCTAAGCGTGTGCCAGTCTCTCTCCCGCCTGAAACATTTCGGTCCTGGATCGGCACTGAAGCCTGAGTTCCACTTTCAAGTTTGTCTGCATTCTGGACTCCGGTTCTGCTGGAAACTTCCTGACGCTGCCCTGGGGTCTCATCACCGTCTTCCCGTGGTTTCCCTGGGGAATCCTCTGTCCATTTCCTCACGTCAAGTGGTGATGTTCATCCGTGACCCAGGTCGTTTCCGTTCTGTGCACTTGTCCCTCCAGTAGGGGCACTTCACAAAGAGAGGACTATCGTTCTAGGTGTTACACCGGTCTTCTTCGCCCGTCCTCTTGGGTCTACCTTGGCTATGCTGAGCGACATGCCCGGTGCTTGACTGGCAGTTAAGGGCGAGGTCTTGAGATGGGCCAGAGTGTCCGGTCTCGCTTGTTGGTGACACTCGCAAGGTGACGCCGTTCTACGGTACCCAGCTAAGCCTTTGCGGGTCTTCCCGCTCCTTACAGGGAGTTGCTTGAGTCTTCTCCGAGAAGGCAAGCAGAGACCCTGCCGACCTCATAGTCCTTATGATTGGTCCGTATTGGAAACCTATTGCCCCCTCGGGTACAGCCCTCTAGGGGCAGAGTCTACCCCTTATCACATTCGGAGACACAAGCCATGGGTCCAGGTAATACGTGTGAATCTCTCCTGAAGGGGTTTATTCGGATAGTCTTCATTCTCCACGGGGGCAGGATTTTTCGTCGTGGAAAAGAAGGATGGTTTTACCTTGCGACCCTGCATTGATTACGGGGTCGTGAATGAGGATCACGGTGAAGAATCCGGTACCCTCTACGTTGATACGGAGTTATTTGTCCGTCTGCAGGGCGCAAGGATTTTCTTCCAAATGGATCTAAGAGGGGCCTCACAATTTGGTCCGAATCCGCTAGGGGCGATGTAATGGGAAGACGGCCTTCAACACCAGGGGATGGCCACTTCTGAGTACTGGTAATTGCCATTCGGACTGTGTAATGACGCCGGCATGCCGTCTTAAGGAGCTCGTGAATGAATGGACAATTTTCCAGGGATCTTCTCTAACCTGCGTAGTGGTCTATCTGGACGATATTTTGGTGTACTCGCCTGAGCTCGAGTACCTCCATTTGTAATGTCCCGTCAGGTTTTTGAAGCGGACTCGAGATAATCACCTGTATGCCAAGCTGGAGTAGTGCCTCGTCACAAACCAGCCCTTCCGTTTTCTGGGGTTCTTTTTTTCTGATCGAGGCCTACAAAATGGATCCAGGCAAAGCTGTCAGCCCGTGTTGCAAGTGGCCACGCCCAGTCGGTTTGCGTGCCATACAGGTTTCTTTGGGGTTCTGTAACTATTATCGCCAATTTATTCCCACTTATCTACGCTTGTGGCTCGATAGTGGCTCTCACTAGGAAACACGCTAACACACGCTGCTGGCCCTCGAAGCTGAGGTGGCATTAGCAAAATGCTCAAGTTATGACCTTTACCACAGCTTCTGTTCCTCTCGCGGCGGACCCCGCGAAACACTTCACCTTGGATGTAAGATGCATAGTCTGTGGGGTGGAGCCTTTCTTACGCAAAAAGGGCCCACGGGCAAAGACCGTAACGTTTTGTGGCTTCTATCCAAAACATTCTCCCGGTCCTGAAAAGGAACTACACGATAGGTGCCTATGAGTTGTGGCCTTCAAATTGGCTTTGGAAGGAATGGCGATACCTATTGGAGGGGGCTCGCGCTTCCCATCTGCTATCTATTCGGACCACAAAAAACCTTTCAATACCTCCAGTACGGATCAGCGACTTAAACCCAGCCAGGCTTGGTGGTCGCTTTCTTCTCCGGTGCGAATACCAGATTCACTTCCGGGCAACGCGGAGAAAAACATCAGGGGACGCCCTTATCCCGGGCTTCCTGCGTGGTGGGTGGGAATCCAACTCCAGAGCATACTAATTCCCCCAGGGGAACGCCTTATCTCACGACCTGCTCCAGTTGACCTCCGGAATAGTTTCCTACATGGGAGGAACTACCTTAGCCCTGCTCTCCGCAGACGCATCCTGAAATGGGGCCATTGCTCTTTTGTGCGGGGTCATCCCGGCGATCGGAAGTGTTCATGTTTGATATAAGGTTTCTATTGGTGGCCAGTGCTCGTCAAGGATGTCAAAGGATTTGTTCAGCCTGTACTCTTGTGCCCGCAACAAGACGCCTCGTCACAAGCCGGTGGCCTTCTACACCTTACACATTTCCGACGAACCTTGGCCAACATTTGCGATGGACTTTCATACCGATCTCATCTTAGGTGGCAACACCGTAATTGGGTGACTACTGATCGGTTTCTCAAGATGGCGCCATTTCGTCTCTCTGCGGGGGACTGACGTCGGCCACCCGTCTGGCAGACCTATTTTTCCAGCAATGTGTCTCAGTCTGCATGGTCTCCGGAGCCAAATCGTCTCGGATCGGGGAGTCAGTTTGTTTCACAAGTTCTGGCCGTGCCCTGTGTTCCCAACTCAGGTGAAACTCGATTTTAGTCTGCTTACCACCCTCAGACGATTGGGCAGGTGGAGAGAGTAAACCAGGTATTTGGGAGGTTAGCACGCCATTCGTTCTCAGCTGCCAAGACGATTGGTCCACATTGTTGCCATGGGCCGGAGTTCTAGTTACAACTCCCGTCCCGAGACTACAGAATCTGCAAGGGGTCTCCCCCTTCTACTTTGTATTACGGTCTGCATCCCGGCCACCTCGTTCCTCTGGCATCTCCATCCGAGGTTCGGCGTGCGGAAGCACTGGTTCGGACATAATGTCCATCTGGTCCCATGCCCGCCCATTCTCTGCTCGGCGCTTCCGAGCGCATGAAGACCCAAGCCGACAAAGGACGAAGTCCTCATTCTGTTCTTCCCTGGTACAAGGTGTGGCTGTCGGCCAGATTGTCCGTCTTTAGATGCCATCATCAAATTGGGACCCCCGGCTTCCTGGGACCATTCGAGGGTATCACTCGTATTAATCCGGTTTCTTACAAACTCGGCTTCCTCCCACCAATGAGAATTCCTAACTCTTTCCACGTCTCTCTACTTAAAAAACCCTGGTTTCTACACGTTTCTCTCCGACAGTCTATCCCTCCACCACCATAGCTGATGCTTCAAAGTCTTTGAAGTCAAGGAGATCCTGCGTATTGAGGAGAAATAGAGGAAAACGGTACTTTCTGGGTTAGACTGGAAGGGGTTTGGTCCTGAAGAGAGGTCTTGGGGAGCGGAGGAGAATATCCTGAACAGTAATCTTAATCCAGAGATTTTATTCGTCCCCGTAAGTGAGGGGGGCCGAAGGGGGGAGGGCCCGAGGGGGGGTTCTGTCACGGACGCCCTGCGAACCCTGTATGGGTCGCGGCGCGTCCGTGCTGCGGCTTTCTCGCGGAGCCCCGTCCGCAGTCGGGTTCGGGGTCCGTCTGCTCCCAGTCCCCGGCCTCCGGCCACCAAAAATACCGGCCGCGCTCATGCTCAGTCTATCACAGCCTCCGGCGCGTGGCTCGCCATAGGGCCTGCGCGCGGCCCTGCTCTGGCTTCTGTTTTTTGAAATTTAAAGGGGCAGTGCGCCGGTAATTTGCTATTGCGGGCATGCTCCTATTTAGGTCTGGCCCCTTCTGCCGGCCTCGCGGATCCATTAGTGTGTCTACCTCTGGAGAAAAAGAAAGCGTTCCTAGTTAGTCTTCTTCCTGAACCGTAACCTTGTCTTTCGTTTTAATCGGACCACGTTCTTGACGCCTGCCATGGACCGTATGCCTGTCCAGTTTCACGTTCCAGAGCCGCCTGTCCTGTCCTTCTGCCTGATCCCCGACACTAGCTTGCCTGTGGGAATCTTGTACTAGTTCTACCCTTGGCCGCCACCGCAGGCAAGTCCCTGCCTGTGTCGGGACCTGGTAGACTCCCGCGCGCAGCAAGTCCATCCCGTTTCGGGGGCTCTGGTGAATACCGGGACCTATTAGATCCGTTCCCTGTGGTGGGCTTCCACCTATCGCCCTGGCGGTGTCCAGCGGGATCCACTACACGTCGTTACCACGACACTTATCAAGTATATTTTTTCCTGGCCATTTGTGGAGCGAATTTTATATCCCAAGGGTTATCCTAGCTTGTTACTGGTTTCAATTTGGAGTCTAATACTGTGTGTGTAATAAATTTTATCATTTACAGATATCTAGCATCAAACAGTGTCTGTACATTTTAGAAACAAACTGTATGTCAGACAGAGAGCGTGGCAGGCTCTCCACAATGCGAGTGGCAGTGGGCACAAACATCCTGGAAACATGGCCCAGGTCGCAGCACAGCAAGGGATGTCGCATAAGGGGTCATTCGGTGAGGCCTCAGAACTGCGCTGTATCTAGCGGCCGTGTGTTGTTCAGCAACCAAAGGTTCATTGATTGGTTGACTAGGGTCATCCACTTCCTCCCAGAAGACATCTGACAACCCCAGCCAAGAGTCGGTGGGGAAGTCAGACACATCCTAAGTTGGCATGGCCCGGGGGGACGGGTCAGGCGCCCTAAACCTGTCCTCAGCCCGCCTCTGTCCCATCGGTTCCCTCGGCCAGAGATCTACTAGGTGGTCTGGGCTCAGCTCAAGGAATGAACAATTTGAGGAGGCAGTCAGCAGCTTTGGCAGCAAAGAAATTGAAGGCCAATTTCCCCCCACTGCTTCATTTGCAGTGGCGGCAAAGTATAGAGCTCAGCCTCGGCATACCAAAAGACGGTGATGAGGACAGCACGTGTACGAGAAACACAAATAGTTGATGATGTAGCCGACTGCACTTGGGAGCCGGGTGAAGCAAGGGCTTCATCATACATCAGAGAAGAGGGCTAGTCAGCTTGCGCGTCAGGCGAGCGGCGCACCAGCAAGGGGTTGTGTGCCGGTGAGTCAGCAGGGTTAGCTGCAGTGTGAGGTGGGAGCCAATCGGCCACCGGGGTTGGATAACCCGCTTCGCGAGGTCCAAGAAAGTTGTGGCACAGGGGACTCAGTGAGGTGGGCAGCGGGCGGCAGCAGTCACTCAGTGCGGAGCTGTTGGCGGTAAAATCAGCTACTCGGTCGGATGTGGGCAGTTCTTTGCTAAGGAATGAGGAGAGAATATGGGTATATATAGATATCTGTTGGGTGAGGGGGCGGGGGGGCAGAAAGTGAAGCGTGGCCTGGGGCTACCGTTGGCACCACGGCCTGAGTCTAACCCATTTGCAGCTTCTCCATACGGTGGCCTGGAGTATCGTGGCTCAGATGGGTGGTCCATTCCGCCCGCCGTAGCAGGCAGCAGTGGCCAGGTGGCAAGAATGCATTGCAGCCAGTCAAGGCTCCACACACCTCGCAGAAGGGAGCGGATTCTCTTTGACATCCTCGCCCGGTCCAGAGATGCTCCTGCCACGCTACTCATGGCGCCAGCAGTCGTCAGCGAGGCGTTGCAAAGAGAACAACAGTATGGTCCAACCATCTAAGGTGATGCAGCAAGCTGACCCGTGCTCCTGTCCAAGTTGTTGGTATGCAGTCCCTCCCTTTCAAATGGTGGACTCTCACCATTCAGAAAACTAGCTTGTGCCTGAGAATGGCTTGTGCCGAGCGAGATGGAGGTTCAAGCGTAATTTCTTTTCCAAAAAAAGCAGTACACAGCACTTCATTAATATGTAGAACAGAAAGTGGGCCAGTCCTCTGGAGCTTATCAGTTTGTTCCAAGGTGCACAGGAGCGCCGACGTCTGGAGCTGTAATACGGTTCAGGGCCTGTTTCATGTCTCTTTTTTTATGGCCCACTGGAGTGAATGTGCTTCCCTGCGCCAGGCACACAACAACTATGGACAGGAGACGCCGCTTTCTCCTCACGTTGTCATAACTGCTTTGCCCATGCCGCAAATGTCCGCAATCCTCTCCCTCCACCACCAATCACCTTCTCCATGCGTTCAAAAGTACTTTTTTTGGGGACTTCCCATCATATAACATGTGTTGGGGCACAGCGGGGAGGTGTCACGCCAGTTCTACACCTGGCTTGCCTCGGCGAACAAAAGTCACACAGGGGAGAAAACTGCTCAGCGTTTTCATATGCTGCAAGAAATCGATGTGGGGCTTTCGCGATGCCATACTGCAAATTTGGAACCTGGGTGTACGGACAATGGGAGGAACATGGTGTCCGTGCTGCCCGAGGAGGATGGTCCATGCGCCTTGCATGGCGCATGTTGTTCAATCTGGTTGTTGAAAGGTCTCCTGAAGTCTTCCACCGATCTTCAGAACATTATGAAAATGGCCAGGAAAATCCTCGGTGCATGCACTTTATCCATTGTACAAAGCCAGGAAACACCCTACTCGAGTTGCAGCGGCAGAAACAGCTCCCTTAACACACGATGATATGCGATGTTTTCCACCAGTTGGAATTCCAGCCTGCACTGTTGGACCGACTGTATGAACAGTGAAAGGCCATTATGATTTTTGTTGGATCAGGAGACAGGAGTATCTCCCTGTGAAACTTTGATGGTCATCAAGTGGAAGTCATGCGTGGACACCTGCCGTTTGTTGAGGCATTCCGAAAGGAGGCCACGTTATTTGTCAGTAGCCAGGACTACGGGAGAATAACGTCATTTACTGCTTCATGGTCCTGGAATCAGATGCGGAAATTTCTGTCTGGGCAGGGACTGGAGAGTGATGTGGCGACCTTAACATCGCGTGGCCACATGAGTCCGGTGGGGACTGAAAAAGAGAGGAGGGAGGTAGAAGAGGAGGACCATGGAGAGCAGGAAGATTGGGTTTCTGGTTGAAATGAGTGGATGTTTATACCCAGGTGACAAGAGAGGAGGTGCGGTGCAACTGGAGGAGGTGGATGGAGATGAGGAATATGGGCAGATGACCCCTAGCACCGTGGAGTAGTATACAAGTTGGGAGATGGAGGCAGGGTGCCCCTCGGAGTCACTTGTGCAGATGGCCCGCAGCATGCTGATTTGCCTGGCTAGTCGATCAGCCGATAGTCAGCATCCGCAGAGGGATGTCTTCTGGCTCTCAAACCTATGGGACCCTCGCTACGGTCCAAATTGGGAGCCTTTTCCCAGCTATTGAGAGGGAGGACAACTCATTACTATAGGATATCCTCCGTTAGTCAGTTGGCGTGCCTTTGTGCGGCATCGTTTCCCTCCGCTGTCGGGTATGACCGGGGGGTTCTCAGCGCTACGTACTACTGCCGCGGCTGCTGGGGGAAGGTGGGGGGGTGCGAGCAAGTACCAGCTGCCATCAGAGAAACCTAAGTCTGGTGTCACTGTATGAGCAGCTTCCTTCACCGACTGGGAGCAGTCCTGAACCACAGATGGTTGTCTACTTGGACAGCACTCTGCCCACCACAGTGAAGATACGACTGGACTACTGGGCAGCCAAAATGGATGTGTGGCCGCAATTGCCGAGTTTGCAGTTGGAGTAGCTGTCGTGCACGGGCAGTGTGTGGCATCAGAGGGGGTTCAGTGCGGCAGGGCGCCATCGTTACCCCAAGGTGAACCCGCTTGTCCCGGGAAATGTGGAAAGACTGACATTTGTTAAAGATTAATAACAGGCGTGGATCGGCCAGGATTTCACACACCACATGCCTTAGGCGTAAGTCTGGGTTCAAACTTACCTGCCTCAGCCACTATTCTGATTGCCGCAAACCCGCTGCTGCCACTCCATCTGCTGCCAGTTTCTCCATCTGCCTTCCACCATCTTAACCAGGGACTGGTATTGCCACCCACCTCAACACTCTGTCATTGTGCACTCTATGACTTCATGCTTGCTGCTGTGTTGCTGGTGCCTTGACATCCACACTGTGTAATTGTGCCACTTTTTTCCTCTGACCTATGCTGCTGTGCTCGTGGTCACCTTCACACTGTGTCCATTGTGCCACTCTTTGGCCTACTACTGTTTTGCCACGCACAGAATTCATTTGTGCCACTGCTGCTCATGCTGCTGCTACCGTGCCTCACACCTGTGTCATTGTGCCACTTGTGGCCCTATATTTTTTCCACTAGAATGTCATTGTGCCACTCTCTGTCCTCATTGCTGATGCGGTGGACTCCTTGCCGTGCCCTCCACCATGTGTCATTGTGCACTCTGTGGCCTACTCCTGTTTTTGCCACTTCCAGGAATGTCATTGTGACACTCTCTGACACTCATGTTGATGTGTGGCTTGCTGCTCGTGCCTCCATCACTCTGTCATTGTGCACCCACTCTGTGGCCGACTACTGTTTTGCCACCTCACGAATGTCATTGTGCCACTGTCTGACTCATGCTGCTTGTGGCTGCCGCCGTCACCCCCACACTCTGTCATAATGTTGCCACCTGAGAGCTCTACAGCTTGTTTTTTTTTCCAGGCTTTTGTGGCATGACTTTATTAAGGCTAACATTCCCACTTGTGTTTTTTGGTCAGTTTTGCCTCTTTAAGTGCCAGGGGAATTTTATAGTGAAGCGATTTATGAGTGAAGGCAAGTAATATGGTGTCATACTAAAACACAAACATTGTATGAAGACCAAACCAACTCCCTGTGCATATTTAGCATGGCACAAACGTTCTTACAGCACCTGCAGGCTCCATGCAGCCTGGAATAGTCATTTTTTAACGCGATTCGTGGCCGAAGTAATTCGGGACGAAAGTAATTTTTTGTCGGAAAATTCGGCCGAAGTGATCATGAACCGTATTTTTGAGAAATTCGCCATCTCTAATTGGGGTAATGAAAAAAAAAATGTAATTCATAAAATCATTGTTTATTTTCTTTATTTTCGTTACACCCATACTATTGATCCTTGGCTAACGAAATAAAAGAAATAAATGAATTTATTGAATTAATATTTTTTTTCTTTACACAATATTATGTTCATTTTATATTAAACATCGTTACAACCTTCAGTAGTCTTATCATTTGATTTCGGCCATGTAACAGTTTTATTCAAATTGCATTAGAAACCCATAAGAGCGTCTCCCATTGGTCCAAATAACCGCGCTCTTTTAAAATTAGCCAATCACAACAGAGCTCGCTCGCATTTCTTTTCCCATAGAACTCTATGAGAAAGGAGCTCGGCTTGATTGGCTAAGCTGGACGAGCCCCCGCCGCTCGCTCAACAATCAGCTTTCTTTTCTGCCTTTTTACTGTATTTTGGGACTGTCCCGCCTTTGAATATGATTTGGTCAATATTTCTCCATAGGTTAGTACGGTCCTGTCGCTCTTTCAGAGTGGTCATACTCCTCCTTTAGGTTAGAATGGGCCACTGTCGCTTCATGTTCTGATTGGCTGGTTTTATTGCCGACCACTAGGAAGAGCTTAAAAATATTGAATTACTGTATTTTCCACAGATTTCTCTATATGGCAATTCCTATGTAGCAACGGTCTCGGCGACAAAAGCGTTGTTAGGGGATTTATAACTGATTTATTTTTATAGAAGGTTTCAGCGCTTTATATGATAATGTTTTACACGTAATAAACAATGATTTTTTAATTAATACCCAATGCGCCGGCGCTTTGGGGAGCGACGAGGATTGCATTGCGCTATTCTCCTTAGACTACAATGGGAGAAGTAGCTCGCGCTGCTGATCGGCCGGGATAAGCCAGGCCACCGCTAGATTCAGCCATCAGCTCTTTTCTGCATTTTTACTGGTATTTTGAAACTGTCCCGCCTTGGATTTTGATTGGTCAAAACTTCCCATAGGATATATTGGGTCACTGTCGTTCATATTCTGATTGGCCGAGTAGCCAAAGCCCCGGCTACTCAGCAAATTAGCTCTTTTTCTATTATTTTTACTGTTATTTTGAACTGTCCCACCTTTGATTTTGATTGGTCAATACTTTCCATGGTTATTATAGGTCACTGTCGCTCCTAGTCTGATTGGCTGGTTTAGGCCGACCAATGAGAATAGCATTTCTGAATTTGAATTACTGTATTCCCGCAATTTCCAATATCCTAATTACCTGATTATCTGCGCCCAGTTATGATTCTTGGAAAAGTGATTTTTGTTTATTTATTTTTTATTTTTGAGGGTTTGAGCTCTTTTTCTGAGAATGTTTTTTAACGCCTTTATAAAGGCGATTTTTTGTTCATATCCGCACGGACATGTTAATGTTTTCTCGCTATTTTCCAGCCTGTTTCGAATCGGAACAGATTTTCGGCACAGTCCCTGCTGCGCCTAAGTTCCGCACTGCGCCCAAACACTGGCGGCGCGCGGTGAACTTTTTCCCCGCATGTGTTGAGCGCACCTCCTCAGGCGGCGAATCTTAGGCGCAGCCCCGCACTGCGTCCTCAGTACCGCGCACTGCGCCCCACACACTGGGCGCGCCGGACTTTACACCGCATTTTGAGCGCTCTACTTCCGGCGGCGAATCATAGACGCAGCGGCACTGCGGGCCTAGGGTCCCCGCCACTGCTCCCCACACACTGGCGAGGAGGACTGTACATGATATGTATGGCCCGCCCCGTGCTAACATAATTAGAGGCGCTGCTTTCACTATAAATCGGGCAAAACGGCGCGCTCCAACCCGGCGAAAATCATACATGTCCGCCTTTATCTTTTCGCATTGTCAATGGTTTTCGGGGTTCATGGTGCTGTGAGCTAAGCTATATTCATGGTCCTTTGGAACTGAAATGTGGTTTAAGTGATATTTCTCCCTACAATTTTTGTTTAACAGGGCTGGAGAAGTCATTTTTATATTTTTTGGGTCATGCTGCTGTGAATGAAATGCAGCAATACTACAGTCATATTATAAAAATGTGGTTTCTACAGAATTTGTTCTTCACAATGTCAACAGTGGCTCAGTGGGTTATGTTTTGAATTTTTGGGGCATGTTTTGCTGTGAAAAGCAGGCTTTTCTACAGGTCCTATTATAAAAAAAAATGTGTTTTTCTAACTGAATTTGTCTTCACAATTGTCAAAAGGGCTCATGCGTGATGTGTTTTGAAATTTGGGGCATTATTGCAAAATTGACTATGTTTTGCCAAGATCTTTAACATAGCTAGCAATCTCTGTCGTGAGACAACCATTTAACACAATTAAAAAAAAGGGGAAACAAAGATTGGTGGGATTCCATTATTTTAAAAATGTTTTTCTAAAATTTAAAAATACTAAAAAACTTGCATGTAAAAAATAGCTAAACAAAATCCCTCTAAATTTGTACGGGGGGTTTCGGGAAACTTGAACAGATGTAGGATTCGGGGGACACGGTTATGGGCAAATTCCCCCCCCCCCAAGAACAGAGACAATTTCCCCCAACCTTGAGTAAAACGGAAAAAGAATGCCAAAAAAGGGGGACCTGGGGAAACAGGGGCGTCAACCCCCATCCCAAGTGAAGTTCCAAATTTGGGCCGCACTCATAAGGAGGGGCAAACGCTCTTTAGAGGCAGCATTTGCGCTACCCAGGTCTTGATGTGTACTGAGGAAGGCTGGAGGTTTAGCCACACTTCCGCTTCCGCACTCTGTTCAGCACGATGTTTTCGATGCTGCCATAAGGGCATTTTTTGAAAAGTTAATGGATGCGGGCGCCAGCCCGGGTCTCACCGCACCACTGTAACTTGGGCACTGCTAAATGAACCCGCGTGTAATACATGGAACACCAGCCCCCGGTCTCACCCCACCCACTGTAATCAGCCCCGCTGTGAACCGCGTGTTAATAGATGACGGACCCAGCTTTTGCTTTCACCACCCCCACTGTTCCCCCCCTGCCATTGAACCCGCGTGATCCATTTACAGCCACCCCACCCCTTTTTCAGTAAATTTTCCCCAACACCTTACAGTGAAGAAGGATTTTTGAAGGCCTCGTTGACCTACTGGGGGCATCTGTTTGTTTCTTCACATTCTAAAATTTATGGTGGAACTTTTTCACCAGCGAATGGCAAGTGCTCTAGCAACAGCGTAATGGAAAACAAGTTGTTTTTAATATAGTTTATTTTTTATTGAGAAAATTTTTTGTGATGCCCTAAGGGACCTGTGTCGTTTTTGGGTCATCTCAGCAGGGCATGGATATCAATGTCCAGTTCAACTGAAATGGTGGTTGAAAGACTCCTTTTTCCGGCACTTTTTAATCTGTGGGTCAGACAGGCTTAATGGTCATACTGCGGTCCAGGACAGGTATAGTCAATGTACAATTCAACTAAAATGGTGGCTGAAAGACTCCTTTTTCCAGCACTTTTTAATCTGTGGCTCAGACAAGTATAAGGTCATGCTATCGGTACAGGACATGTATAGTCAATGTCCAGTTCAACTAAAATGGTGGTTCAAAGACTCCTTTTTCCGGCACTTTTTAATCTGTGGGTCAGACAGGTTTAATGGTCATACTGTGGTACAGGACAGGTATAGTCAATGTCCAGTTCAACTAAAATGGTGGTTGAAAGACTCCTTTTTCTGGCACTTTTTAATCTGTGGGTCATGCAGGTTTGAGGGTCATGCTGTGGTACAGGACATGTATAGTCAATGTCCAGTTCAACTAAAATGGTGGTTCAAAGACTCCTTTTTCCGGCACTTTTTAATCTGTGGGTCAGACAGGTTTAAGGGTCATGCTGCGTTCCAGGACAGGGATAGTCTATGTCATGTTCAAGTATAATGATGGTTCAAATCATACTGCATTCTGGCACTTTTTAATTTTTGGGTCATGCAGGTTTAAGGGCCATGCTGGTGTACAAGACAAGGATAGTGAATGGTCTGTGACTTTTTTTGTGTGACTTTTATAACCTAATTGTGTTGTCTAAGATGTAGCACGTATCCAGTTTACTGTTGTGGATGTTAATTCCCGCTTCTCCAACCCTGTTTGGGTGTAAGAATGAAGGCATTGTTCCTGTCCCATAGACTTTAATGGTCATCGGCGATAATCTATTATCGGCCATCGGAAATCGTCTTGATAATTGCCGATATCGACTATCGCATCGATAACGATAGTTGACACAAACGCTCATCACTACTTATCAACCCAGTATGTAAACCCTTTGGGTACAGTGCGTGCCGCTATGCGCCTGCATTATGCTTGATGCTTCAGAAGTACGCACTAGCAAGCAAATACTTCCGAAGCGCTCCCACTGACATTTACTTTCCCCAGAAAGCGGCAGGTAATCATAGCACTTCAATGAGAGCTATAAATTACCGTATTTGCAGGCATAATTCGGGTGTATTGCAGCACAATTATGTGCTATATTATGCCCCGCAAATATGACGTGTGAACATACCCTTAAAGTACCATGGCTTGTGTATTTCGGATGTCTGTGTAAGCAAGAACTTAGGTGAGGATGTCAGTTCAACAATGAGTGTTAGTAGGAGGACTCATTCCTTATCTTATATGTTATGTGAGCTTCTGTGTAGTGCCCCCATGGCCTGGGGTAGCCGGTCTCTGGGCCACTAATGGACAAGGACCAGTATCAACTCCACTTGTTACAAAATGGGAACTGAACTCAACCAAACAGAACTAGAACTGATGTGAACTGCTTGTTCTAACTATGGTCAGCTTATATGGCTTCTCATGATCCCAGGATACCCTGCTCACTTCTGGGCTGACATCATATAGTTACATAGTTTGTCAGGCCGAAAAAAGACATACGTCCATCCAGTTCAGCCCATTTATTAAAATGTTGCTAAAGTGTTAAAGTGTTGATCCAGAGGAAGGCAAAAACCCCCATGAGGTAGAAGCCAATTGTCCTCATGTTAGGGAAAAAATTCCTTCCTGACTCCAATCTGGCAATCGGAATAAATCCCTGGATCAACGACCCCCTCTAGAATCCTAGTCACTATAACTTGTTATATTACATCTAGAAATGTATCCAGCCCTTTCTTTGGAATCCTAGTCACTATAACTTGTTATGATATAACGCTCCAGAAATGCAGCCAAGCCCTTCTTGAACTCTGTTAGTGATTCACCATGACAAGTTCCTCTGGCAGAGAGTTTCACAATCTCACCTCTCTAACAGTAAAGAATCCCTTTATATGTTAATGTAGAAACTTTCTTTCCTCAAGACGTAGAGGATGACCCCTTGTTGTGGATACAGTCCTGGGTATAAATCTTTAGCGAGATCTCTATATTGGCCCTTAATATATTTAAACATATTTATTATGTCCCCCCAAAGCCGTCTTTTCTCTAAACTAAATAACCCTAACCTTGCTAATCTTTCTGGATATTGCAGTCCACCCAGGCCTTTAATTATTTTTGTTGCCCGCCTTTGTACCTGTTCAAGCTCTACAATGTCTTTCCTGTGCACTGGTGCCCAAAACTGTACACAATATTCCATGTGTGGTCTAACCAGTGACTTGTATAGTGGGAGAATAATGTTCCCATCACGTGCATCTATGCCCCTGTTAATACACCCCATGATCCTGTTAGCCTTGGCAGCTGCTGCCTGACAATGGCTGCTACAGTTAAGTTTACTGTCCACTAGGATTCCCAAGTCCTTCTCCATGTCACTTTTACCCAGTGTTTTTCCATTTAACATGTAATCATGTAATGGATTTTTCCTCCCCATGTGCATAACCTTGCATTTATCAGTGTTAAACCTCATCTGCCACTTCTCTGCCCAGGCCTCCAACTTATCCAGATCCTTTGTAATAACACATTATCCTCCATTGTGTGGATTCCTTTACAGACCTTAGTATCATCTGCAAAGATCGATATTCTACTGTGCACATCCCTGTGTAAGATCATTTATGAAATATTAAAGAGGATAGGGCTCAATACTGAGCCCTGTGGTACCCCACTAGTAACAGGGATCCAGTCTGAGTATGCACTGTTAATTACCGCCCTTTGTTTTCTATCAGTGAGCCAGTTACTTACCCACTTGCACACATTTTCCCCCAGTCCAAGCATTCTCATTTTACTTACCAACCTTTTATGTGGAACAGTATCAAATGCTTTAGAAAAATCCAAATATATGACATCCAGTGCCTCACCCCGATCCAGTATGGAACTAACCTCCTCATAGAAGCTGATGAGATTAGTCTGACAGGTCCGATCCTTCATAAACCCATGCTGGAACGGCATTATACATTTATTTTCAGTGAGATACTTCAGGATGCAACTCTAAGAAAACCCTAAAACATTTTACCTACAACAGAGGTTAAGCTTACCGGCCTATAGTTTCCCAGGATCACTTTTTGACCCCTTTTTGAATATTGGCACCACATTTGCTATGCGCCAATCCTTTGAGACATAACCCGCTATTATACAGTCCATAAATATTAAAAATAGGGGCCTATCTAACACATTACTTAACTCCCTTAGGACACGCGGGTGTATACCGTCAGGGCCTGGGGATTTGTCTATTTTAATCTTCCTAAGGCGGAGCTGCACTTCTTCCTAGGTTAGACAAGAAACATTTAAGTTGGAATTTACCTTCTCCCTTTGCTCATCAACAGGAAGCTCATCCTCCTCGGTAAATGGAGAAGAAATTGTTCAATAGGTTTGCGTTTTTTTCTCATCGCCCTCTATAGTCTCTCCCTCTGTACTTTTTAAAGGGCCAACATTTTCTTTTTTAATCTTTTTACTATTTATATAGTTAAAAAATATTTTGGGGTTAGTTTTACTTTCTAAGGCAATACGTACTTTCTGTCTCCAGCTTTGCTGCCTTTATCTTTATTTTACACACTTTATTTTTTTCCTTATATCTTTTTAGTTCCTCTTCACTGCCCTCCTCTTTTAGTAGCTGAAACGCTTTCTTTTTGTTTTTTATTGCCTCCTTTACATCTCTGTTGATACACATTGGGTTTTTCCTGTTTCTAATTATTTTTTTACCATATGGTATGTACCTCTCACAGTGGGTGACTAAGATGTTTTTAAAGATCTCCCATTTATTTTTTGTTCTGCTATTTTTAATCACCTTTTCCTAGTCAATACAGTTTACAGTTAAATAATATTTCCTACTTGCCTAAAGTGTCAGTAGCATAACACAGTACAACATTATCAAACAGCATAATTCACTACACAAACAGATAAAATCTTATAAGGCAGCATAAAATTATTTACACATAAATATACTTTGATAGCGTAGACCCACGAAACTACACATTCATAAAGTGTCAGCATTATTTGCCTTTATTTTTCTTGTTTTAGCAGTGCATAGTATTTAGGCAAAGTGTGGCACTCCGAACAGTACAGTAAATATTATGGGCCTCATGTATAAATAATAAAAGGGCTGGGTTGACAACAATACCCAGAAAGATTAGCAAGGTTAGGGCTATTTAGTTTAGAGAAAAGACGGCTTCGGGGGGACATTAATAATATGTTTAAATAAAATTAAAGGTCAATATAGAGATCTCTCTCAAGATTTATTTATACCCAGGACTCTATCTAGAACAATAGGGCATCCTCTGCGTCTTGAGGAACGAAAGTTTCTACATAAACATAGAAAGGGATTCTTTACTGTTAGAGCGGTGAGACTGTGGAACTCTCTGCCAGAGGGACTTGTCATGGTGAATTCACTAACAGAGTTCAAGAAGGGCTTGGATGCATTTCTGGAGAATGATAATATAACAAGTTATAGTGACTAGGATTCAGGAGAGGGGTCGTTGATCCGGGGATTTATTCTGATTGCCAGATTGGAGTCGGGAAGGAATTTTTTCCCTAGCATGAGGACAATTGGCTTCTACCTCATGGGGGTTTTTCGCCTTCCTCTGGATCAACACTTTAACAAAATGGGCTGAACTGGATGGACGTCCTGTCTTTTTTCGGTCTAACAAACTATGTAACTATGTATAAAATCTGTCTAGGTCTAAAACGGTCTTTGTTGGCCATAGCAACTAATCAGAGCTCCCCTCTCATTTCATATAGTTCTCTGAAAAATGAAAGGGGACCTCTTATTGGTTGGTATGGGCAACAAAGAGTCTTAGATAGATTTCCTACATGAGACCATATGTAACTGGGCTGACTGTAACATTGGATGTACATTGTATGTACTATGTTTAATCTGGGACACCAAAAGTGACAGAAGACACAGGAGATATAAGAAATTCAGTCTTGTTAAGTACTCAATTATGTTTTGTTTTCACAAAAGTGTTAAAAAGATGCAAAATATTGACAGGTAAAACTTAAGCCATTCAGATATATATAGGGAGATAAATTTATATTGAATCAAATTTTTTTTTATTTGTTTTTTTTTTTTTTTTTTAACTGATTTTGAAGATGTCCTGAAGTTGAGGACACATTTATGGAAATCTGGAGCATGTGTATTGGAATAGTTTTTCCTTTGTTCTTTGCAGGTGGTATGATGAATATATCGTACACCATAGTTGCAACCCTCCGTTTTGGGGTGTCCACCTCCCTGTAATGGGGGCCGTGTCCCGCCCCCCCCCCCCCCCCGCATGAGTTGCTAAACCTCCCGCAGCTGAAGAGCTGCCGGAGATTATATGTGTAAAGAGGCATCAGGGCTTAGCGGGACTGAGAGGCTCCGCCCCCTCTCTCTCGCATCTGTCGCAACATGGGAACCGAGCAGCAAAGACAGGTGAGTTGTGTGCAGTGAAGATGGGTGCCAGAATGTATGTGAGGGGAGGAGTGTGCCTGCTTCAGTGTCTGCAGAGGAGGACTGTGGCAGAGTGTGTGTGAGGGGAGGAGTGTGCATTGCCTTCAGTGCTGGGTGCAGGAGAGGCGACTGTGGCAAGCAGTCGTGCGTGAGGGGAGGAGTGTGCATGCTTCAGTGTTTGTGAGGGGAGGAGTATGCATGCTTCAGTGTGTGTGCAGGGGAGGACTGGCAGAGTGTGCATGCTTCAGTGTGTGTTGTGGCGGGTTGATATGGGGGTGTTGTTTGGGGCCGGAAGGGGCGGTGGGGGGGTGGATGTGTGGAGGGACGCGGGGCATGGGTGTGCATCGCTTCCCAGTGTGTGTGCAGGGGAGGGACAACACCTGAAAAAACACCCCCCTTTTTTTTCTTTTTTTTTTTTTTTTTTATACCCCTCTTTTATTTCATTCCCCTTTTTGGCCCACCCCCCCCCCCCCCCCCGAGTGTGTGTGCGGGGAGGGGTGTGCATGCTTCAGTGTGTGTGCGGGGGATGGGTGTGCGTGCTTCAGTGTGTGTGCCAGGGCTATTTTTGTGCGTGCGATTCAGTGTGTGCAAGGTGTGTGTGTGTATTTCAGTGTGTGTGCGAGGTGTGTGTGTATTTCAGGGTGCCTGCGAGGCGTGTGTGTATTTCAGTGTGAGTGCAACGGGGCTGATTATTTCAGTGTGGGTGCGAGGGGGGTGTGTGTATTTCAGGGTGGGTGCGAGGTGTTTGTGTATTTCATTGTGTGTGTGAGGTGTGTGTGTACTTCAGTGTGGGTGCGAGGGGTGTGTGTGTATTTCAGTGTGTGCGATGGAGGGTGTGTGTATTTCAGTGTGCGTGCGAGCGGTGTGTGTGTCGTATTTCGAGTGTGTGTCCGAGGGTGTGTGTGTAATTTCAGTGATAAGTGTGAGGGGTGTGTTTGATGTATTTTCAGTGTGCGAGGGTGTGTGTGTTTGTGGTGTGCGGGCTGTGTGAGTGTGTGTGTTTGTGTGGTCTCGTGGGGAGTGGTATGGTGTGTGTGTATTGCCAGTCGTGTGCAGGGGGGGTGTGTGTTTGAAGTGCAAGGGGGTAGGTGTCACACTTATTCTTCTGTCCTTGCTTCTGGCCCCTGCGCATCAGTCTCCTGGCGTGTCTCAGATGGGCAGGTGACAGGCCCAAGGGCTAGAAGTTGCCCTACTGCCTCCCTCTCTCCATGGCCTCCTGCGATCGGTTCTTTGGCGCTGCAGGGTCGGCTGGATACAGATCGCAGGGGGCAGAAGTTGCCCCATCTTGTATACCTGTCCCTTGCTCTGTCTCCTGCCCCCTGCGGTCTGTCCTTTTTGGTGCATGCTAGAGCGCAAGGAGACAAGGCCGCGGGAATAGACTCTGCGTGACATAGCTGTGGATTAGCACTATTACAGCCATCCAGGAAAGCTGGTGATACTCCCATCCACCAAAGGTGGCATCCAGTATTCCTATCATGGAAAGCTGGATGTTACCTGTGGGCGGATGGATGCATCTCACCAAGCTTTCCTGGATTCTGGACGGTCTATCCAGCCTAGATGCTATGAGTGCATATGTTTGTTTATGTCTACAGGTTCACGTCGGATCAACCTTGGATCTTTTTTTTTTACAAATAAATGGTTAACAGAGGGCTGGTGTTGGCTCATGTGTTTATTTAAATAAAAGTTTTTTCAGTGCACAATTTGTTTCTGTTTTTTTTCTCAGTTACAACTTCCAGTGATATAGTGGAGTGTCTGACAGACACCTCCTCTATCCATTACTATCGCCTCGGGCTTGTGTCAAGCAGTGTGGTTTCCTTGTTGCCTAAGCTGACACTAACCCCCGTTTCACTATTTACCTGCTACCAATTGCACACCAGGAGTTAGTGTCGAGCGATTTTTTCGACAAGTTCTGAAATCGGCCAAACCCCCAAAAAAACACACACCAAAAATAAACTCAAAAAGCAACAAACAAAACAAGCAAAACACACCAACAAAGAAGGGTTTTTATGGTGAATCGAAATTTTCCAGATCATGCCTGATATATTAAGGTTAAATATCTGTGCGTATATCTATTAAGATTCTCGCCATTTTTCGGCGCTTCACTGTAATTTTGGCGGCCAGCAAAATGAGATTTACAGAACTACGAGCAGGGGAGATGTTGTGCGACGTCATGACTGGGATGTGTATGGTTGCGATTGGACTGGAAAAAATCACATGAACCTCGTTTTACATTGACAGCGTTTTTACGTTTCAGCACTCAGTGTCTCCTCAGGTCTCCATAGGGTATAGACCTGCGCTTCTGCCTGGGCCAAAAGGTCAGCGTAATTAGTCTATTTTCTGCACAGAGAACCTTACTATTAGCTGTGATCCTTCCAATTTAGTTAGATTAGAGATTTGAACATTTTATGGTAGTTAGCTAGAGACACTTTAATAGCAGCATCTAAGCTGTAAATTCACGGCGGGGGAGCGGGGGGGATGGGGGGGCACGGCGGGCGAACACAGACAACGCTCTATCTATAAAGAACACTGGATAAAGTTCACCAAGACTTAGTGTAGGACAGGGTAGTGGATATTTTATTAGTTAACAGTTTCGCTATTGAAATATGTTCCTGGATATTGGGCAGCCTGAACTTATATTGGATAAAATAATTTTCTAGTAACTGACAGGGTCTCTTTGTTAGCTGCAAAAACTCCACTTAATTATCAGATATACAATTTCAGACTAGGTGATTCAATTTTACCCATTTATCTGTGATATATTACCACCTGCACTTAAATTACAAGTCCAGCAATCTTGTAGTCAGCTACCAAGGGTGTTGTAGCCAAAATATGTGTATCGTACGCGAATACATCACATTACGTGTTTTTTTGACTTTTGACGCACCCAGCCACTGTTCATTGTACGCCTAGCATCTACGTAAATCTTAAAACAGCCAATTCTATATTCACCCAGGTGAATGAAAGGTGCAAAAAATACATTTATTATATCAAAACATAACAGTTCACGTGTTTTTTGACTTTTGCGCACCCAGCACTGTTCATTGAGGCACGCATCTACGTAAATCTTAACAACAGCAAGTTCTCTATTATTCTCACTCCACAGGTGAATTAAAGGTGCAAAAAATACGTTTATTATATCAAAACATATACAGGTTACGTGTTTTGACTTTTGCGCACCCAGCCTGTTCCATTGACGCAGCATCTATGCTAATCTTAAACAACAGCAATTCTATAATTCACCACATGTGAATTGAAACGGTGCAAAAAATACCGTTTTTATATCAAAACCCAACAGTTTACGTGTTTTTTGACTTTTGCGCACCCAGCACTGTTCTATTGACGTCAGCATCTACGTAAATTCTTAAAACAGCAATTCTATATTCACCACAGGTGAATTGAAAGGTGCAAAAAATACCGTTTATTATATCAATAACATTAAATCAGTTACGTGTATTTTTTGACTCTTTTGCGCCACCAGCACTGTCATTGACGCAGCAATATCCGTAAATCTTAAAACAGCAATTCTATATTCACCAAGGTGAATGAAAGGTGCAAAAAAATACCGTTTATTATATCAAAACATAACAGTTACCGTGTTTTTTGACTTTTGCGCTCACCCAGTACTGTTCATTGACGCAGATATACGTTAAATCTTAAAAACAGCCAATTCTATATTCCACCACCAGGTGAATTGAAAGGTGCAAAAAATATCCGTTTATTATATCAACAACATAACAGGATACGTGTTTTGTTGCATTATAGAGCACCCAGTATTGTTAATTGACGCTGGCATTACGTAAATCTTTAAAACAGCAATTCTTATATTAACCACAGGTTGACTTGAGAAGTGCAAAAAAATACCGTTTATTATATGTCAAAACATAAACAGTTACGTGTTTTTTGACTTTTGCGCACCCAGCATGTTCATTGACGCAGCATCTACGGTAAATCTTAAACACAATTCTATATTCACCACAGTATAAATCCATTATCAAAACAACTTATATAATCACCACAACCCTAACTATAAAAATTACAAATTCTCACCATCAAGTTTCAAATATCCTTCAAACTACCACAACCCCATCCAAACACAACCCCCTTATCCAATCACTTATCACCCCCAAAAAAACCCCTTAAAAAACAACCCCTCACCCTAACCATAAAAATAAAAATCTCCCTCCATAACAATCTCTCAATACCCACACCCCCACCCAAACACAACCCTTATCCAATCCCCCCCCCCCCCCCCCCCCCCCCCCCCCCCCCCCCCCCCCACACCTCTCCCCTCTCACACCTCCCCCCCCACGGTCCCCCCACCCCCCCCCCCCTCCCCTCCCCCACCACAACCCCCCTTAATCCCCCCCTCTCCCTCTCCCTCCCCCCCCCCCTCATCTCCTCACTCCTCACTCGCTCGCGCTCCCTAATTAACACCCCCCCCCACCCCTCCCCCTCCAAATCACTCCCCCCTCATACTCCCCCCCCTCCCCCCCCCAACCCCCCCGACCCCACCAAAACACGACCACCACCCCAAAGATAGAGATATACAGAGAAAAAACAAAAAAGAAAATTTATTAGAAAACACCACACACTATTAACCCAAACAAAATAAAAAATAAAAAACGACCAACTAGACAGAAACAACATAAAACACAAACAAAGCAACCCCCCTCCCCCACGCCCCCCACAAAAAAAAACCCCCCCCCCCCCCCCCACCTCCCCCCCCCCCCGCCTCCCCCCCCCCCCCCCCCGCCCACGAACCCCCCCCCCCACCCCACACACACACGTCTCCGACTATCTCCGCACGCTACGCACACAAGAAGACAAAAAAAAACCCCCCCCCTCCTCACCCCCCCCCCCTCCACCTCCCCCCCCCCCTCACCATCCCCCCCTCTCCCCAAGAAGAGATAAGAGAAGGAGTCGGTGCCAAAAAATAACCGTTTATTATACCAAAAATCATAGAACAGATACTTGTGTTTTTTGGAACTTTTTGCCAGTCCAGATTTGTTGATAGACACCTTGTCAGTTAAAATTTGAATCAGCGCTCAATGTTGTTTTAGATTAGTGGATTTTGAGAATAATAGCTGTTGAATTATGCCGTTCTCATATGTAACGAATGAGAGACTTTACATAACTATACATAAGCAGTCTCATCAAATTTTTATATTTTTACTGAAGAACATGGAGCGAAATGCAGGTGGTAACGATCAGGCGAGCAGAGGGGGGTTTCAGCACATGGAGGTTGCAGGTGTGACGCAGAATACGACAGGTGCCTACCTCCAGTGCTGGCCGAAACACGCATGCCAGCGGACAGTTTCAGTTTGCAGGACGTCAGGCCGTCATCGTGGTACAGCGGCCTGCTGAATTTGTAATAGGATAACGAGAGATGCCATCGTCAGCCCAATTGTCCTTCAGTGGTTAATAGCACCTGCATCACTGTATATCAGTCTTATCTTCGTTAGCTCCTCGTCTCTCGCAGTCACCGGCCCACAAAATGTCGTCGCAGTACTCTTGAGCATTCATCACCTTCCGTCCGAACATTGAAGCAGCCTCTCCGCAATTGTCAACTCGTCGTAGCACCCACTGTGGATAATCTCCATTGTCTGAATTAGGAAGATGTCCTTAAACTCTTGCATGACAGGACAAATGCGTGTGTGGGGTGCTAGTAGAACTAGCGGCATGTTAGAATAATGATAAGATTCAAGAGGATGTAGTCTTTTAGTGTCTGACTCTGACGCGAACAAGCTCTAGACTTTCGTTATAACTGATTGGAGCAGCAGGGGGAACGGTGAGAGGAAGCCGGTCAATCGGCAAAATCCCGGGACTTGGGTGTGTGTGTAATTTAGACCCCTTACCCCTCTAATCGTGCCCCGCAACTACGTTGCGGTCGGCAACGCCTTTAGCAGTGACCCTTGCTTGTTAAGCCCGCAGCTTCTGGATGACAGAAAGTGCTTAGGGATCCTTAACCGACCAAGTCACCTGTTGTTGATGATGATGAGATGACGATTTCGCGCGTGCGATTGCGGACCATCCTTGGTCTTTTTCCGCAGACATTTGTTGCGATAGCGCTTCCAATCAGTGGACCGAGGAGGTAGAGACGATGGGGTAGTGTATAAGTTCGGGTCCCCGCCAACTCGCGCTCATATTTTGTAATAACGGGAGAGGGCGGTCGCAGAAGTCCGCTGCCACGGTCAGAGCAAACCCGCTCCTCGCTTATCGCCGTCAAAAAGGTCAGGACCTCTCAAGTTGGGCCTTCTTTGTGCAAGCTCTTGCCTTTCACCCAGCCGATGTCATATGCACTTTGCCGTAACACGCATAAGTAGAGGGCAAGAACCTTAAGTGGTTAACCACCACCAACATGTCTAATCACAGTGACAGCGAATGATGAGTTGAAATGGAGGGATAACTTGGCAAAAAAAGGCCAGACCGACGCGCGGACTCCAACCACTGGTCACACCCTTTGTCATGCCGCCTCCTCCTCTCTCCGCCACCACCTCTAGCGTTCCTCAGTGCCCCATGTCTCTCAGAGTCATGATCACGGGATAGAGCCTCCGCTTCAGCTACACCGTCGCACGCGTACCAACAGACACCACCAGAGACCCATCCCTAACCCTTCTCCTTCACGACCTAGTTTGACCGACCTGCACGCCGTGTACAGCAGCCAGTCTAGCAGCCAGGCCTTCTCGTACTTCCAGGTTTGGGAGCAGAAGAAAACACTTTAAACCTCAAACCACTCCCAAAGCTCAAAAGCATGAATGTCCGGCATTGCCAGGACTTTTGGCCTTGGAAATGTTGCCTTTCTCTGTCTGGTGCGTCACAGACTGGGTTCCGCCACGTCATGGCCTCGCCTGCACCCCAATACAGATGCCCCAGCAGGCATTTCTTTGCCAGAAAAGCCGTCCCTGCCCTGGCACACCCCAACCACGTGTCATATAAAATTTTCAAGCGGCAGTTGTCTCTGCATCTCGTGTCTAAAGCTCGGAGTCTAGAACAGTCCATTATGTTACTCACCACCGAACACTACTTGTAGTACTAGTGAAGCCATCTTGGACAAGGTCATCGAACTATCGTTAATGCTCTATGTGAACAGCTCGAACTATCTGACTGGGTGAGATTGTGGTGTGAGGTCTCTGGGTAGGGGTACGTGTTTGGCTCTCAGGAATCGGCCTGCAACGGCTCTTCTCAAAATATCACCGCCAGGAAGTGCGGCATTGTTAATGAGCGTACCTAGTACTTTCCCCCATGGTTCCTCAAGTGGGTGCTCAGCCTCACCGTGCCATGAGACACCAGCAGTGTTGAAATTAATCGCTTTGGGAGGATCGTCCACGCACAGGTCAGTGAGCTGTGGACGGAGTCTCCTTAATGCAACCGCAGACCGAGCGCTGGCCTGGGTAGAACAAGTAAGATAACTCTTTTTGGTAGCGATATTGTGGTCAAGGTAGGGTGTGCGATACCGGGAGACGAATACCAGATGGTTTGGTATGCACCAAGCCCTTAATCAGGAGTGCGGGTGTAGGCTGGAGCCACATTCCCTTTATGAGCCTAGGCAAATGTTCATGCAGAACCTTGTCGTCCAGGAAAGTCTATTTCGTATTATGAGCGGGGGGGGGAGGGGGGGGCGGGGGGTGGTATACCGGGTCTGGACTGCCTGCTGAAGAAGCGCTCGAGGTCTGAGTTCGCACTTCCGCCGTTAGATGCCACCTGCTGCGTCCGCCTGGCTGCGATAGTGTGATTTGTAGCGCGAAGCGTCAGACTCGGACGGCACTACCTTCCCTGTCAACCGTCTCTTTCGTTCTCGACGTGGGGCAACCACGCTGGAATTCCACCCATCAACCATGCTGCAGCGATTTTTGTGGCTCAGCCAGTGCGCAATGCAGTAGTTTAAGACTACATAGTACGTAAGTGACACGGACATTGACAAAGCAGCAGTAAGTCGCGAAGACCCGCTCGGGGTGCTTTCGAACCACGAGAGTTGGAGGATGGTGTAAAGGTGCATCTCGTGACATCAACCATCTCCTTGCCCAGTTTTGGACTGAAGCCACCAAAATGAGTCAGTGCGTGACAATGCCCTGAGTCAGCATGAGCATGGTGGTGCTCTCAGTTCTGGAACGATCGTTGGACCACTCTGAACAACGTTGCCCTGCCAGCGACTCGGAGTAAAGGAGAGGACAAGATGCGGGACAAGGAGCCTTTTCATCCGTCAAATCCATCATGGTCCCGTCAGTTTCTACTATTTTGTTCATCCGGTCTTCATTAGGCCAGGGGTTTTACTCGGGCGCTTATCACAGGAGATAGCTGCCAGTTGGCGCATTCAGCTCTCAAAGGACTCGACATCATACTCAGGCAGTCCAGGGCTGTGTTGAAGCTGTGCGGAGGCAGCGGAGGAGGAGGAGGAGTATTCCTAAGACACAGCTCTGAGTTACCGAGACGTCCTGCCTTGGAAAGAGGTTGGGGCGTATTTGAGGCGGAGGAGGATGATGAGTAGATCAGATTTGCTTGTGCCGCCTCGACCCAGAGGCTTGGGAAATCAAGGCTCCATCTCTAATGAGTGCTTGGATGCTCCATTTCCACCAACATGATCTCCTCGACATTAAGCCCTAACTCATACTGTATGAACAACAGTTACTGGGTGGCCACCCTCTCAATGGATTCCCCGCATGCACTTCGGTACAATATAAACCAATAGACATGTCGAGTCGAGCGCGAGGCGCACTTCTAGCTTTTGCGAGCTCAGTCTGCTCGCCGCTACCATAATAGAGAGAGAAAATCGCAGGAAAAAGTATGGAGACTCCGGATGATGATTCTCTGAACTGGGAGACATCTGTTGCGTTCTGCTTCAGATCCCAAATGTACGGTGGAACAACACTCAGCGACGTGGACAGCAGTAGAGTGCCAAGTAGGAGTAGCGGCAGAAGAAGGCAAGTTGGCAGAATCCTAATGGGTGAACCTCTGGCAATCATTTTCGTTAACACCTCACCAGAACACATGCAATAGCAGGGGACGACATCAAGCTCTAAACACCAAGAGATCAAGCTATAAGATGAGCCATGGGCACGACTATGACCTGGTCTCAACCACCGATGGTTCTTGCATGTGTCCGGATACCCGCCAATAGACTTTCTGCGTTGATCACTAGAGAAAAGATGGACGAATGGGCCCGAGCTGGACTCGTCTCGCTACCAGAGTCACTATAGATAGTGTTGTCCTGCCCAGCAGACACAATAGTAGAGGTCATTGATCTTCTATGAGCGGGACGCTCACTACGCTCAACTTTTATTGCTGGAGGGCTAGGGATGCATTTAGACATGTAGCACGCAACACGCATCTCTCATGTGCGCGTATTGACTGCGTGTAAGATATATGTGGAGATCGTGTTGATCTTTCATCAAGTACTGAATCAGGCATGGATGTCGTGATGGTAACGCGAGTTTAGTTATAGTCTCTAATAGTCTACTTCACAGTCCTTTTCAAACAGAAAAATGGTCCTCGTTTTGTGTTATACAGAAAATCTTTGTTATTTTTATCAAGATTGATCATTTCTTTACTGCAATTTTTTTTCTTTTCCAACTGTTCATTTTGCTGGGTAATGTGTGTGTGTTTCATTGTTTATTTGTTGTTAGAGTAGTAGATGTGTATTTGTGTGTGGTGTTTGTGTGTGTGTATTTCTGTGCATTCTCACTAAAACTCCACAACGCCCAATGCCTATTCTTGTGTTGGTTTTGCTGTGAGGAGACTGTAAAAGACAGGCAAGCCGTTAATGACAAACGTATTCATTTATCATTTTATAATAAGAAGTTTTCGCATTGTCAATGGTAAAGCGGTCATGTTGCTGAGAGATACACCAATAATCATGGCCCTTTGGAACAGAAATGTGACTTCTCAGTTGCCATTTCTCCCTCCAACCCCCTATTTTTAATAGTGGCGAGAAGTCATTTTTATAATTTTTTGGGTCATGTTGCTGTGAGATACAGCTATATTTATGGTCCTTATGTACAGAAATGTGGTGCTTCTAAGTGGCTTTTTTGTCCTCACTCACAATTTTTAACAGTGGATGGAAGTCACTTTTTATAATTTTTTGGGTCAGCGCTGCTTTGAAATGCAGCAATACTACAGGTCTATTATAAAAAAAAATGTTGTTTCTAACAGACATTTGTCTTCACAATTTGACAAAGTGGGCTCAAAGGGTCATGCTTTAAATTTTTGGGGGCATTTTGCTGTGAATGCAGCTATATACGGTCCTCATTCTAATAAAATGTCGTTTCTAACAGACTATTTGTTCCTTCACTAATTGACCAAGTGGCTCAAGGGTCATTGCTTTGAATTTTTGGGGGCATTTTTTTGCCTGTGACATGCAGCTATACTACAGGTACCCTATTCTAAAAAATGTTGTTTCTAACCGACATTTGTTCTTCTCATATTGTCAAGAGTGCTCATGGGTGATGGAGCCTGTCAGAAACAGGAATAGGTAGGCACTGGTTAAATCGGACCACTATTGCAAAATGACTTGTTTTTGCAGATCATTTAAACATAGCTATCAATCCTGTATTGAGACAACCCATTTAGTACAATGAAAAAAAGAGAAAAACAAAGACATAGGTGCGGCATTCCATCCTATTTAAAATGTGTTTTCTAGAATTAAAGTACTAAAAAACTTGCATGTACAAAATAGCTGTTAAAAATTCCTCTGAATTGTACAGGGAGGCTACAGGAATTGACCAGATGTAGGTTATTCAGAGGACATGGAGTATGGAGCACGGACAGAGAACAAAGTACAGAGACCATTTCCTCCAGCACGTTGAGTAAACATGAGAAAAAGAATGCCAAGATAAAGGGCACCTGGGTGTAAACAGGAGCGTTAACCACCAGTATTTTCCAAGTGAGCTCAATTGGTCCACAATCGATACGGAGGGGCAAGCGCTACCAGGTATTTGACTGTGTACAGAGGAAGGATTGGAGTTCTCACCACCTTCCGCTTCCGCACTCTGCTTCAGCACGACAGTTTTGTTAGTTGCCGTCATCAGGGCATTTTAACCTGTGTTATTAGATGACGGACGCTAGCCTGGGCTTTCACCGCACCACTGTAAATCCGGTGCTTGGGTATGGACATGTGGCCAAGGACAGGTATCGTCAATGTCCCGTGCAATAAATAGGTGGTTGAAAGATCCTTTTTCCGGCACTTTTTAAATGTGGGGGTCATGCAGTTTGGGGTTCATGACTGTGGCCCCAGGCAGGTTAGTCAATGTCAGTGAAGCTAAAATGGTGTTTGAAAGACTCCTTTATCCGGCACTTTTTAAAAGTTGGCGTCTGCCAGGTTTGGGGCTCATGTGTGCCCAGGACAGGTATAGTCTATGTCAGTGAAACTAAAATGGTGGTTGAAAAGGATCACTTTTTCCGGCACTCTTTTAAATGTGGGGGTCATGAAGGTTTAGGGGATCATGCTGTGGCCCAGGACAGGTATTGTCAATTCCAGCTGAAACTAAAATGGGTGTTGAACGACTCTTTTTCCGGCCCATTTTAAATGTGGGGTCATGCAGGTTTGGGGACTCATGCTGTGGCCCAGGACAGGTATTAGTCAATGTCCAGTCAAACTAAATGAGTGTTGAAAGACTCCTTTTTCGGCAATTCTTTAAATGTGGGGGTCATGCAGGTTTGGGCTCATGCTGGGGCCCCAGGACGTATAGTCAATGTCCAGAGAAACTAAAACTGAGTGAGTTGAAAGACATCCTTTTTTCCGCACTTTTTAAAATGTGGGGGTCATGCAGTTTTGGGGCTCATGCTGTGGCCCATGGAAGGTATAGTCAATGTCAGTGAAACTAAAAAATGGATGGTGAAAGATCCTTTTTTCCGGAACTTTTAAATGTGGGGGTCAATGCAGGTTTGGGGACTCATGCTGTGGCCAGGACCAGGTATAGTCAATGTCCAGTGAAACTAAAAATGGTGGTTGAAAGACTCCCCCTTTTTCTGGACTCTTTTTAAATGTGGGGTGTCCGTTCGCAGTTTGAGGGTCTCATGCTAGTGGCCAGGACAGTATAGGATCAATGTCCATTTCAACTAAAATGGTGGTTGAAAGACTCCTTTTTCCGCACTTTTTAAATAGTGAGGGGTCATGCAGGTTTGGGGCTCATGCTGTGGCCCAGGACAGGTATAGTTCAATGCTCAGTGAAACTGAAAATGGTAGTTGAAAGACTCTTTTTCCGGCACTTTTTAAATGTGGGGTCATGCAAGATTTGGGGCCTCATGCTGTGGCCCAGGACAGAGTATAAGTCATATGATCCAGTGAAAACTAAAATGGTGGTTGATAAGACTCCTTTTCCGGCACTTTTTAAATGTGGGGGTCATGCAGGTTTGGGGCTCATGCTGTTGGCCCAGGGACAGGTATAGTCAATGTCAGTGAAACTAAAAAGGTGTGGAAAGACTCTTTGTTCCGCACTTTTATAAAAGTGCGGGTCATGCAGGTATGGGGCTCATGCTGTGGCCCCAGAGACAGGTATAGTCACATACATTATCCAACCACATTATTAATCCCTCACACAAAACTTCACAAAAACCATATTTTATCCATCCCTAAATTTCACCATATCCAAAAAAAAAAACACACACAAACCCAAAACCCCCAAAAAAAAAAACCCCCCCCCCCCCAATAAAAAAACAACAAAATAATATATATATATTAAAATATACCCCCCCCCCCCCCCCCCAACCTTTATTTTTACTCCCTTCCCCCCCCCCCCCCCCCCCCCCCCCCCCCCCCCCCCCCCCCCCCCCCTTTTGGCCCAGACGACAGGTATAGTCAATGCTCTAGTGAAACTAAAAATGGTGGTTGAAAGGACTAATTTTTCCGGCAATTTTTACAATGTGGGGGTCATGCAGGTTGGGGCTCCATGCTGTGGCCAGGACAGGTATAGTCAATTCCCAATGAACTAAAATGGTGGTTGAAAGACTCCTTTTTCCGGACTTTTTAAAATGTGGGGGTATGAAGGTTTGAGGCCTAATGCTGTGGCCAGGGACAGGTACTAGTCAACTGTCCAGTGAAATAAAATGGTGTGAAAGACTCCTTTTTCGGCACTTTTTAAATGTGGGGGTCATGCAGGTTTGGGGCCCTCATGCTGCGTTCCAGGACAGGGCTATTCAATGTACTGTTCATAGTAACATATGCGTTCAAATCATACTTTGCCTTCTGGCACTTTTTAGTTTGTGGGTGATGCAGGTTTAAGGGTCAGGTGTGGTACTAAGACAGGGATGTAAATTGTCTGCTGACTTTTTTTCTTAACCTAAGTGTGTTGCCTAAGATGTAGCACGTATCCATTTGACTGTTGCTGGATGTTAATTTCAGGGCTTCTCCACCCTTTTTTGGGGTTTTAAAATGAAGGTGTTGTTGCTCTCCCTTTGATTTTAAAGGGTCATCGGCATAATCGTTGCTCCTATCAAAAAACCTTATCAAATAGCGGCAAACTATGGACTATCGATCGTTTCTCGATAGCCAACGCAATCGTTCAACACTAACCAGGAGACTGGGAAGACCCGGGTTTAAACCGTCAGAAGTGGACCCTCTAATGTGATGGTCCGTTTTTCGGGAGCAGCGGCAGGCTGGTTTTTTTAGAAGGGGAAGCGACCATTTTAGCAAAGGGGTTCTTCCCATTCTGTAGTTTTCGGCTGCTGCGTGGTTTTCCCCCCTTTTGGCTGGTTAGGGAAAAATTGGGGTGGACCCCACGTCGTTTTTTTCTGAAAAATGTATTTATTTTAAAAAGAATCTTACACAGGATCCCCTGAAAATAAATTAAGGGATGTCCCAATTTTTAAAGATTCTCGATAAAATAAATTATTTTGAAAAAAAAATAAGAGTTGGGTCCCCCCCCATTTTCCTTTTAAACTAGCCAAGGAGAAAACCAATAGTGCGGGCCTGCAAAATATCAGTTGGGAAGGCCCCATTAAATGGTACCTTCTCATTCAAAAAAGTTTCACCCCGCAGCCCCCCCAGGAGCGGACCATCACATTAGAGGGCCCCACTTCTGACTGTTACCGGTTTTTTCCCCCAGTCCCCCTGGTGTTTTTGGGTTTATTTGGGGAAATTAGTGACACGGTGTTAGTTTTCAAACTAGGGAGGACAAAAAATTTACTGCGGGCCCTGACCCCAAGCCCGAGCGCTAGTAATGGAGGGCTTTTTTTTTGGTCGGGTTTCCGCCATTACAAAAACTAAATTAAATGGAAAAAAAACCATAGACCCCAATTACACAAAAAATTGTTTTTTAAAAAAAAATCCCGACTTTAGCCCTTTTTTCACCATTTTAAATTTAAAAAATCAATCCCCCGTTGGTCCAACATAATTCAATGAATTTGAATAGTCCAAAAAAAAAAAAAGGGGAAACCGTTTGAATATAAGAACATTAAAAAAAATTACAAAACAAAACTCCATCTCCTGCATCCCCTGAGATCATTCCTGCAACTGATCGTCTGGGAGTCAGGGTACGGAGTTTTAACCCGGGACAATTTTTATTCTTGGGGGGGGAAAGGGGCAGAAAAATCTCCTGGGGGATGACCTTTGCTCCCCCAAAGAGATTGTAAGCTGTGCTTGTAAATTTCTCTTCCTACCCCCCCCCCCATTGTGTTATGCATCCTTTGTACCCAAAAACAAGATACAACCCCCCCCTTAAACCCATAAACCCCTCCAACCCAATACCCAAAAGGGCCCCTCAATCCCCCTATCCCCCCCTAACCTTCTATTTTTTTAAACCCCCTAGTCCCCTCACCTCCCCTTATCACCCCATAACCCTTTTCATCATTACCCCCTTGTCCTTCACCTTTACCTATAACTCCACCTATCGCCCCCCCCTTACCCCCTTTCCTCTAATACCAACCAAAACCTCCCACCCATAACCCCCTGTCATTTTTAAACAGGGTGGTACAGGTGGGGAAGTGCCCAAAAAAATAGAATTCTAAGGGTTTGTGTGGAAAATTTTGGGGGGAGAGTCGGTGGGGAAGAATATTAAACGGGATGAAGAAAAAAAGGGGAAAGTAAAAATTCCCAGTCACGGGAGACGTCTTGGTGAGTCCTAATGTTACTACACTTAATACTAAATGCTGCAGAGCCGGGTTCCCGGGGGTTTCACACTGTGTAATCCTTTTTGGGTGGAAATATTGATTGTTTTGTAATGGTTTGGTGTAGGCACAGTTTGGCGGTATTCCCCCAGCACCCTGGATGCTGAATAGGTACCGACATCCAGGAAAGCTGGGTGATCCCAAAACCCTAATTTAGCTTTATCCAGAGTCGTAACACGTTAGGTGGCTAGGTGTGGCTTTTTCAATGGGGGCTTAGCTCACCAACACGAGGGGTCACGTAAATATTTACCTCGGCGCGCGTCGCGCGCCGCGCCTACAAGTCTCCCACTATCCTACTTTGAAAAGTTTGCAAGTATGATCTACACAGGTTGAGCTGTTGCTGCTTTACTTCTTGGCAGTATCATTGCAGGCACAGTCTATTATCTAAAAGGGAAAAAAAAAAACAAAAACCCAAAAAAACAGAAAATGGCTAGTACGTAAACAGTACAGTGGCATGGTTAAAGGGGTGGCTTTGGGCAGGTTTATTTAAAAAAAAGTTTTTTTCGTGAAATTTTGTTTGTTTTTTTTTTTTCCCTACAATTCGTGTAGTAGTGGAGGTGTTGACAGACCCCTCTTCATTACATCAGGGGTTTGGGTGTCAGCCAGTTGGGGTTTTCTTGTTCCCCAAGGTGACACAAACCCCTTTTTCACTATTCCCCCAAAAACCCAATGCACCAGGGGCACTGGGAAGAGTCGGAACCGTCAAAAGGGCCCCCTAATGTGAGGGTCCCTTCTGGACGCTGCGGGCTTATTTTTAGAATGGGAAGAGCCCAGTAGCGATGGTTCTTCCCATTTGTAGTATCAGGCTGCTGCTGGGGTTTTTCCCCGGGCTGGTAGGGAAATTGGGGGGGCCCCCACTTTTTTTTTTTTTCTGAAAATGTATTTATTTAATAAGAATCTGTACACAGGCATCCACTGTAATGATTACAGAATGTGCCCAGTTTAGGATTCTCGATAAATAAATTATATTTGAAAAAAAAATAAGACGTTGGGTCCCCTCCATTTTCCATAACTAGCCAAGGTAAAACCAACAGCTGCAGCCTGCAAATCAAAAGGGAAGGGCCATTAATATGGTACCTTCTCATTCTAAAAATATCAGCCTGCAGCCGCCCAGGACGGACCATCAATTAGAGGGGCCACTTCTGATTTACCGGCTTTCCAGTACCCCTGGTGTTTAGGGACTGGGGTAATAGTGACACGGTGTTAGGTAGCCTAGGGAGGACAAAAACTACTGCTGGTGACACCAAGCCCGAGCACTATAATGGAGAGGGGTCTGTCAGATACCCCATTACTAAAACTGAAAAAAAATGGAAAAAAAAACATAAAAACAAATTACACAGAAAAAAAATTAATTTAAATAAACACCCACGACTCAGCCTCTTTCACCATTTTATTAAAGAATCTATCCAAAGTTGGTCCAAAATTAACTCGATGAGTCATACATGAGGTGCAAAGGGAAATCTGTATGAATATAAGAACATTAAACAAATTGTCAGTACCTAAAACTCCATATTCCTCATCCCCTGACACATTCATTCACTGCAACTGTTCTTCTCCCCTCTTCGGGGGGTTCAAGGGTATGAGTTTCAAACATGCACAATATGATTCTGGGGAGTGCAGCCGTAGCATAATCTCCTGGGGGATGATCCTATGCTTCCCCAAAGAGATTGAAAGCTGGACTCCATGCTCCTCTCTCCTACCACTCCCACCATTGTGTTATGAATCTAATACCAACAAAAATACAACACCCCCATTCACCCTTTTATCCTGTCCACCTAATTCCCATAGTCCTCTCACCTCCAACCTATCACTCACCTATCCACCCCATAAACCTTCTCATCTATTACCCATAGTCCTCTCACCCTCCACCATATCATTCACCTATTGCCCCAAACCTTTCCACTATACCTACCATCCTATAATCCTCCACCTATCACCCATGTTCGCTTGTACAGAGGTGGCTACGGGTAGTGGAAGTGCTGAAAAAAAATAGAATTCTAGGTGTTTGTGTGGTAAATTTTGCAGGATGAGTCGTGGTCGGAAGAAGTCATCTGGACAGGATGGAGAAGAAAAGGGAAAGATAACAATTCCAGTCACAAGAGACGTCTCCAGTGAGTCTACATGTTACTGCACTGTAATCACTTAAATGTCTGCAGAGCCTGTGTACACTTGTGTCTACCACTATATGGTCATGTTTGGTGGAAATATTGATTGGTAATGTATGTTAGGTGGAGGCACTCGTTTTGGCGGTTTCTCCCCAGCTCTCTTGGATGCTGATAGGCCTCAAACAGTCCAGGAAAGCTCGGTGACGCCAAAACACTAATTAAGCTTACATCCAGAGTTGTAACACAGTTAGGTGGCATAGGTGTGGCTTTTTCAAAGGGGGCTTGGCTCTCCAACAAGAGGGGGGCATGGTCATGTAAATGTTTCCCGCGGGGCGTAGCGCGCCGCACCTTCAAATCTCCAACTTTCCTACTTTTAAAAGTTGGCAAGTATGATTTAAAGCTATAGGGTGCAATCCTGCTGTTCAAATGATCCAAACACACAGCTGCATGTTGGATACATGTTAGATCCGTTTTTCCGACTGACACAGTGCTTTCGGATGTGACTTTCGGATCCAAAATCGTATCCAAAAACACTGTGAACACCCCCTAAGACTTTCTTTCTTGCCCATAGCAACCAATCAACCTTTCATTTCATATAGTGCCCTGAAAAAATGAAAGAAGAGCTCTGATTAGTTGCTATGGACACAAAGAAAGTTTTACAACTAGGCAGTTTTCATACAGGTCCCCCATAGTCTCCTGTGTCAAACACTATGCCTTTGTATAATTTTTTTCTATCCGCTTTCTATAGCTTTCTTGTGTTTCAATGCTTTTATTCTTTTATACTTTTTAGCATAAAATACCTAGCATTTCATAAATAAAATATTTATTTATATGAACTTTCTACATGGATTCTGCAAAAATGTTAGTTCTAACATTGTTTTATTTTTGTCATATTTGCGGAGGTCTGTAAATATAGATATTTATATATGTATGTGTGTTTTTTTTTTACTTGTCTATATTTTATGACTATTTTAATAGTATTACCAGAAAACCCTAACAGGGATTATCTCAGGACAGCCTTAGAGGTTTTGGTTACACCTATTGCTGCCAATCAATAATGCTGGGGTTCAGGATCAGATGGCATCCTTCCTAATGCTTTAATTAAATTTAAAGAAACATGCGCCCAAACACTAGCGATCATATGAGCACAACCTCTATTATCCTGCAATCACAGCATTGAAACTGTTGTGGACATGATGTAAGCGAAGCTATAGTTTAACAAAGCTGGTAAAATATCTGTCCCTACCCTGATTTTTTTTCAAAGTATCCTGTGATATCCAATGTCTCTAGTTCCCTGTTTCTACTTTCTAGTCCTTGGTGTTCATTGCTTTGGTGTCGAATAATTATTTACTGTCTTACATACAAACATGGCTGTTATCTTCTAGGAATATAACCATTTTTTTTACCACAGGTTATGTCTGGAATTGCTGTTTAGAACCCTTGAACCAAGTTAATCAGCCTACAATGAACTGATTGTATGAAACTTATGTTTTGACCTCTATGTCATATATGTATGCAGAATATAATCATCAAAAATATACTGCAGCACTCATAAAAGTAAAAGGGTGCCACAGAACAATCCGACCCAGCCCTTCAATGTAGAAATAGCCAAAAATCCAAGCACCCCAAAATGTGAAAAAAACTTTGATAAGATTTATTCACCCATTCCTTGCAACATTTATCCAACAATAGCTTAAAAAAAGCCTATTGTTGGACGAAACGTTGAAGGACAGGGGTGAATAAAATTTATCAAAAAGTTTTGCTCTTTTTGGATTTGGGGATTTTTGGCTATTTCAGTATGCAAAAATTTGTAATTAAAAATTCCTTCCATTTCCTAACTGACAGCCAAATTGATACTTTACAAATGTTTTGCAAATACATGATTTACTATATTACAACTTACACTGTGAAACCCCTAGATATCTGTTGATTACAAAGGGAATTCAAGGTAAAATATGCAGAACCGTTATGGAATATCAGAAATCTTTTTTCATTTAGTATGTTGCAAATTATATACATGCATTTGGCTTCCAAATATCCAAAATAACCCCTTTAATCATATAACGATGGGGAAAAAATAGTGGACGCTAGTTTTTTTCTGATTTTATGCATTGTTCTCATAACATTTATTTGTATTTGAATTTAATCCTAAATATGATTTCTTTGAAAATGGTTCTTGAAAAAAATAAACAATCTTATTCGGCAAAAAGCAAGACCTCACATGGATAGATGGATGAAAAAAAAATAAAGTTATGTTCAACCAAACGCAGGAGGGCAGAAATTGTATCTGGTTTTAATGGAAAAATCAGCGACACTATTAAGAGTTAGTGTGTAGTAAGAGGAACTGAATTATGTGCCAAATATATTTATTTCAGAGATAAACATGTAGAATTTGGGAGAGATTTCTTTAATGTGACTGTTAGGGGGTTAAAATACAAAACTTTAAGCTACAGGGTCAGCACCTGGCAATTAGTCAATTACCAGCTCGCAGGCCCTTTAAATTTCACTGAGCCAACATGCACATTCCCTATAGAGCAGAGATGCGTGCGGCGGTAGGCAGAGATGTGCAGGGAAGCAGGAGCGCGGAGAGGCAAGTACATGGCAGAAGAAGAAGCGGGCCGCAGCTCCAGTCGTACCCGGCGGGGACGTTGCCGAGGGGGTATGAATGTGACTGCAACCAGATGTTCGGGTAGTGGGACCACCCGTGACATAGGATATGTCATCAATCTGTTAAATGTTTGTATTCCCACTCTGGGACCAGTACCTATCTTGAGAACAGGCCCCTAAACATTTTTCTTTCTTTATAGAGAGATGTTGGGAGCTCTCCTATACATTTTAATGGTTGTTCTAAGTACAGGCAAGCACACCATCTTCTTGTTTATACTAATAAATTGGCTAGATGAATTAGATGGTTGATAACAGAGGGAAATAGTTCACAATCATATCAGTTTAATGGGAGTATATCCCTTTGTGTGATTATTTCAGAATTCACCATTTCCACTTCCTAATCCACTTGAAGACAATCTTTGTGCATAATTTATAGTCTATTTATATCTGGCTGCAAGATTGGAGCGATAATAACTATCCATATATATCCTTGCTCAATATTTTTCAAAGTAGATACATGTAGCTTCAGTAAAGCTTGTTCACTGTATATATGAGAGCTTATACAAATGACATACTTTGTGTTTCAACTCCTTACAGTTTTCAATGTTTTTGTCTTCTGTTCAAAAGAACATTTTGTGTGATTCAGAGACAGAAAACCTATACATAGTCCTGCTCTTACAGTTACAATTTTGTGCAGTCAAATCAATGTACTGTGAGCTAAACAGCCTTGACTCCAAACTAATACATTATAGCAAACTATCAGGGAGATTTCAGCAGCTGCTGCTAATGTATTATGCTGACAGAGCATTGCCCAGATTGGATACTATTATATCCAGGCGCTGAACTTGTGCCAGACCAGTGAGCGGACCATTTACCATATTTAAAGGAGTTGTCTCATTACAAGCTTTCAGCCTACCTCAGTGTGTCTGGCACCATAGGATTTTTGAATTCAGGGGTTGGCTTCTTGCCCTGCCTCTCTCCTCCCTCTTCCGCCTCCCCTAAGAAAAGGGTTTTTTGGGGGCGGGGGGGCCGGAACCCCGATCGGTAGTGCCAAGGTGGCGGACCGCTTAGGGGGGGGCCTATTAGTATTAAGGGCTGTGAAGCTGTGTATGCTAATAGCAGGCAGCGGGGTGCAAGTGTTCCTATACCCCCTGCTTAGCATACAAATCTCCATCTCAAGCAACAAACAAACAAACCCTGTCAGAACAGACACAGGGCAGCTGTGAAGTGTGTTACTATAATCACGATGTGACACTAATACAGCAGAGCAGGGAGGGATATGAACCGTTCACATGCTCCCCTGATCTGTTCTATTAGTATAGTCAAAGCTCCACAGATATCATCATGATTATAGTAACACACTTGTCTGCTGTCACATCTACTGACCACAGATCGCCTCACCTCTGCTCCTCAATCTGTGTAGAGAGCAGGAGGGACCAGTCACACACAGGGTTAATCCACACAGACACAGAAGCCAGAGCCCTCCCCCTCCCTTCCCTACAGAGGCATACTGTGTGGGAGGGGCTCTGTGCTCCCCACCGTATCAGAAACAGATGGTCACCAGAACTGCCAGCCATGAGATAAAGATCAACAGGTCTGCTGCTATAGAGATTTCAGGAGCTGACCACTAAATACTAACAGGGATAAACTCAAAAATCAGAAAGGACAATTTGTAATGAACATAAATTCAAAAGGGTGCTTGTTTTTTAAAGATCTTTTAATTAAAAAAACCCAACACTGTGCGAGGGCAACCCTTTTAAGGGTATTTTTGCCACAAACAATTATGTTAAATGAAATCCTTTTTCATTTTAATAGGGAAAATAACTTTTATTTTATTGCCCTGTTATATGCTGTCATTTTCTTTGCTTACTTGTGGGATGGTATGCAGTGTATGGAATGTGTACATCATATTTTATGCCAAAGATGTATAGTGAAATCACTGCATTTTATGTGTACTGGCAAGCAAAACATGGTTGAACACTCTGTTTACCAGGATAAAGAAGACGAAATAAGCGTGTTTTACAAAGTATATAAGAAAATATTAGCTTACCACCGGTAGCACTAGCAGTGAACCCAAAGCCTTTTCCCTCATTCCGTACTAGGCAGAGCTTGGGCCTGGGACATAACTCCGGGATATAATTGGTAAGAACGGATACTGGTGAGATTTTATCAGAACGCAATTTTTCATAGCTGGCTTCATCAAGAACGGTTAGTGACAAGCGGGAGCCACTAGTTTTTACCTTCTGGACCACCTGATGATATTTAAAATAAGTCAGTACCTTCAATGGGTTATGCCACAAGCAGGATGTAAAGTCAAATCATAGAACACAATAGCTGCTCACTGGGAAAGTAATGTGGATCTAAAACACCTAATTTTCACACATGTATTAGTAAGTGTTTGTTTTCGTTAGTGGCTGTGAGAATTGTGTTTATCTGTTTATAGGACATTCTTAGGCTATGTTCACATGGCTTAAAATGGGCCGTATTTTGGGCCGTAATTACGCGCCGAAGTGCGCAAATTACGGGCCGAAAACGGCCCATTCATTACGGTAATCCACAGTTCTCATAGAGAACTATGGATTACGTCTCCTCCTCCCTGCTCGGCGAATACGCCGAGGGGGAATAATTCACATGCACTTTCTAGCGGATATACGCGCTGCTAAACAGTGATTCTCTATGGGCTGGCGAGGTGCCCCCCCCCCCCCCGCTCCCTCCCCCACTCCCGCCCCGCCCCCGGCCACGTCCTGCAGTTAAGCCGTGTGGACATAGCCTAACTGTGGTCATTTTACAATCGTGTTTTTATTTTATGGTTATGATCGATTTTCTTGGTGTCTATAAAAGTTTATGTCAATGAAATGAGCATTAAAGGGGTTTTCCCATCTCAGACTTCTCTGTTGTATTTATAGCATATGCCATAGTGTGGGGAAAAAAGTATTTAGTCAGCCGCCAATTGTGCTAGTTCTCCCACTTAAAAAGATGAGAGAGGCCTGTAATTGACATCATAGGTAGACCTCAACTTTGAGAGACAAAATGAGAAAACAAATCCCGAAAATCACATTGTCTGATTTGGAAAGAATTTATTTGCAAATTAATGTTGAAAAGTAAGTATTGGGTCAATAACAAAAGTTCATCTTAATACTTTGTTATATCTCCTTTTTTGGCAAGGACAGAGGTCAAATGTTTTCTGTAAATCTTCACAAGGTTGGCACACACTGTTGCTGGTATGTTGGGCCAACATGGGCCATTCCTCAATGCAGATATCCTCTAGAGCAGTGATGTTTTGGGGCTGTCGCTGGGCAACATGAACTTTCAACTCCCTCCAAAGGTTTTCTATGGGGTTGAGATCTGGAGACTGGCTAGGCCACTCCAGGACCTTAAAATGCTTCTTATGGAGACATTCTTTCGTTTCCGTGGCAGTGTGCTTGGGATAATTGTCATGCTGAAAGACCCAGCAATGTTTCATCTTCAATTCCCTTGCTGATGGAAGGAGGTTTGCATTCAAAATCTCACAAAACATGGCCCCATTAATTCTTTCATGTACACGGTCATCCTGGTCCCTTTGCAGAGAAACACACCCAAAGCATGATGTTGCCACCCCCATGCTTCACAGTAGGTATAGTGTTCTATTGCTGCAACTCAGCATTCTCTCTCCTCCAAACACGACGAGTTGTGTTTCTACCAAACAGGTCTACTTTGGTTTCATCTTACCATATGACATTCTCCAATACACTTCCGGATCATCCAAATGCTCTCCAGAAAACTTCAGATGGGCACGGACATGTACTGGCTTAAGCAGGGGGACACGTCTGTCACTGCAGGATCTGAGTCCCTGGCGACGAAGTGTGTTACTGATGGTAGCTTTTGTTATGTTGGTCCCAGCTCTCTGCAGGTCATTCACTAGGTTCCCTCGTGTGGTTCTGGTACTTTTGCTCACTATTTTTATGATCATTTTGACCCCATGGGGTGAGATCTTGCATGGAGCCCCAGATCGAGGGAGATTATCAGTGGTCTTGTATGTCTTCCATTATCTAATTATCGCTCCTACAGTTGATTTCTTCACACCTAGCTGCTTGTCTATTGCAGATTCAGTCTTCCCAGCCTGGTGCACGGCTACAATTTTGTTTCTGGTGTCCTTAGACAGCTCTTTGGTCGTCACCATAGTGGAGTTTGGAGTGTGACTGTTTGAGCTTGTGGACAGTTGTCTTTTATACTGATAACTAGTTCAAACAGGTGCCATTACTACAGATAATGAGTGGAGGACAGAGGAGACTCTTAAAGAAGAAGTTACAGGTCTGCGAGAGCAAGAAATCTTGCTTATTTGTAGGTGACCAAATACTTATTTTCCACCATAATTTGCAAAGAAATTCTTTCCAAATCAGACAATGTGATTTTCTGTCAGTATTTAGTCAGCCACAATTGGTGGCTGACTAAATACTTTTTTTCCCCACTGTAAATGTCCGTTTGGTGCAGGTGCCACCTCAGAGACCCACACCTACCTTGAGAATGGGCCCCCAAAGTTGTCCATACAAAATGGAGAGGTGGTCATGCATGCGCAGTGGTCTCCTCTGTTCTTTAGGAGGTATGAGTTCAGTCAGGCACACTCGCTCATGCCGTACTTGCTCAGCTTCACTTAAAACTCCCACATGCATGGCTGGGCAGACTAGGTTAGATCGCACCATGAGCAGGGGTTTAAAAAGTGTTGGCCCTCCCAATTATTGACATATCGTGCCACACCGTGATGCATCACATCATGGCCGAGTCCCCCTCTACCCTACTTCCTTACCAGGCATGTTTTCATTTTCTTTAGAACAGGTGGGTTTAACCCCTTAAAGTTGTAACCATTTTCGGATTTTTGGTTTTTATTATTTCCTCCATACCTTCCAAAAGCCATCTTATTTACTTTCCTGTCTACATAGCCATATGAGGACTTGTTTTTTCGTGGACAAGATGTACTTTTTATTGGTGCCACTGACATCATATAATGTACTGGGAAACAAAAAATATGGTGTGGAGGCACATTAGAAAAAACACAACTGCACCTTTTTGTGGGGGGGGTTTATGGAGTCCTTATTCAAAATAATTCCCAAATCCAGAACTGAGGAACAAAAAAAAAATCTGAACACCACGCAAAAGAAAATTCCTCTAAAACATAACTTTTAATTTCAAAAATTTATTTAAAATTGGTAAATCTTGTGTGCAATAATGAGCATAATTATTGGGACATTAGATACAAAAAAGGGGTTTACAGGAGGAATCCTATCTCTGTCCCTTTAAATCTGAACCTCCTGCTGTCCCTCAGCAGGGACCCCGCCCCAAAAAGGGCGGCCCCGCAGATGATCTCGCCTCTAAAAATCCCTATTCCTCCCGTCTACACTTATAGTAATCACCAATATAGGCAAAAGGCAAAATTAATATTATACCTATAAGGCAATACAGTCACCCACACTCTGGAACTCACTACCCCAACACATCAGACTCTCCTCCACTTTCACCAGCTTCAAAAATAACCTGAAAACCCATTTCTTCAGGCTTGCCTATAACCTACAATAACCCTGCTGTCACTGCTTCATCCACAAACAAGACTGACCCTCACCTCCAGTCTCTATACTCAATGTAGATTGAAAGCCCTCGCGAGTAGGGTCCTCTCTCCCTCTGTCGTGCCAATTGTCATTAATCACTTATCATTGTACTCGTTTGACTTATGTTATATATGTAACCCCCCTCGAATGTACAGCGCCCTGGAATCAATGGCGCTTTAAATAAATAATAATAATAATAATAATAATACAGTGTAGGAGGGATATAGAACAAAATAAACACATAGGAGTGCAATTGTAATTAAATGCACCCCACAAATCAAAAACTTATTCCCCAGACACAGCGTTTCGTCCCACTCTCAGGGACTTCTCAATGGGATAGCTCTATAGTTCTAGCTTTAAGAAAGTACAGCCTAGCATTTTTAATGTACAATGACCAAATAGTAATGGAAAAAGTACAAAATACCTGGTATAAAGGTTCTTCCTTCTGGCTGGTGTGCCTACCAGGGGTTGTTCTGCGGGGAGCTAGTTTCACTCCCTCCGATGGGAACTGCCAAATGATGGATACTAGTTCCAATGTCCCATACCCTGTCCCAGTAATACAGGGCTCTTTATAGAGCTAATTAGCTCCTCCTTATCAATTTCCACCCTCTCAATAAAGAGAATGAACATATTCCTAATATGTCAGTCAATAAAGGACAGCAACACCCACCTTGTTACAGAATATTCATATCTTGGCGACTGAGTGGTTATCAGCGTCCTAGACCTATAAATGCACAGGCGCGGGTATGGTGTAATGGCGCCTTTCAGCCGCAATACTATATTGCGCATGATTTTCAAAGATGGCCATCATATTCCTGCAGCCCGAGATTTTCAAAGATGGCCGCCGCACTTTTTTTGTGGAGTCCACTCTTTGGTATAAATAATGTGTTTCCTGTATTCTGCAATTATGGTGATACCAAATTTATATATGTTTCGTTATGTTTTAGTACTCTAAAAAAAACATTATCTAATTTTTACTGAAATGCCATTTTTGATCAATAACTTTTTGTTTTTTAGTCTATGGACCTGAGCGAAGGCTCATTTTTTTGTGAGCTGAAGTGTAGTTTTTATTGGTACCATTTGGGGATACATGCAACTCTTTGGTCACTATTCCAATTTTTTGGAAACATGAAATTTTGATTAATGGCATTTTTCTTCTTCTACACTGTTCAGTGTACAAGATAAGTAATATTATGTTTTAATAGACTGGATTTTTAGAAATGCAGCGATATTAATTATATGTAGCTTTTTAATTTTTGTGTTTGTAAAATTGCAAAAAGAGGTTAGTTTGGACTTTTAATATTTTTTTTATTTTTTTTATTTTTTTTTTACCTTTAAACTAAGTTCCTCTATGATACTTGATTACTAAGGGGCAGGATTGCTTGTTCGATTGTCAGTACTATTATACTATCCTGTATGGAATTTTCATTACCTGTTACACCCTACCTATGGCGGGATGTAATAGGTGTACATACATGAGGCTTCCAGCTGCCATGTCAACCTCTCTTCCCCCCAATTACATCCCAGGAGTCGATCGGGAGAAGCAGCACCATTCCTCATTCATTTAGATTCTAAAGTGTGAACTGCAAGGATCGGAGCCAGCTCCATTCCCTGCTGTTGCCAGTTGTAGTGAACAGCCGACGTCCGCCGTGTATGGAGTCAGTTCAGCACGTGAGTCCACTCCATACACCCTTCACAGCATTTGGTTCTTCAGGAATATCCAATGTGTGAAGGGGTAAAACTCTACAATACTTTTGCCTTTCTCTTTTTTTCACCTATTCCAATTATACAGTATGATAATAATGTATATGTATAGATTTCTAAACTGGGGTCCCATTTGATGATGTGACTTCATTAATTATGCTTTACGAATAGTTTGTCTGTGTCTCCATAATGTATGCATGTTCTTTATAGGCTTGATTCTAGAGTAATGGTGGCCCATTAGTGCAGGTGCTTGTAGGTATAAGCTGTGTTCTATTTTGTTATTATTACATTTGTATATGTATTCCTCTGTTGTGCTGTTTATAGTTGTAAGGGTTATATCAACATTTCTACAGTTGGGGTTTTTAATTTTTTTAAAAAAAAAAAATTACAAGGGCCCATTTTTTAAAAATTAGTTTTGTTACCAAGGATAATAAATATTTCCATAACATACTGTGCAAATTTTGATTGGCAAGCAGCTTCTAAGACAAATGCGATTGAATATGATTTAAAATATGGATTCTATGTTCAGGATAACATTACTACATTATGTAAAAATCAAAAAAATGTTAACATTTTTATATTTTATTTTTTTATTATAAAAGAATTTTAAGTTTGACACTCCACCGGCCACTTTTTTAGTACACCTTCCAACTCCTCGTTAACCATTAATTTCAACACCAATACATGGGGCACTCGGCTTTTTAAGGCATGTAACTTTTCCCCCCCAAACATCCCTGAGTTCAAAAAGACCCCTTTTCAAGTTAAAGTGTGAAGAAAGGTGGAGAGTCCTTTTGGATGGTTGTTGGTGCCAGAGGTGTAGGGAGTATTTCAGAAACTGTGATCTCCTACTTTCCCTCCAACCATTTGGGTTTCAGGAATGTCAAAAAGGGAAAACTCCATAACGGCCTTTTCTTTTTACCTATTGCTTGTTGTATGCAGAAGTCAAAGGAAATGGGCAGATTGTGTTCAAAGTGATTTAGAAGGCAACGTCTTCAAATAGCCCAACTGTTACAAAAGGTGGCAAAGGCATCTTTGGAACCCCTGTACCGAAACTTTGAAGTTTTTGGGCTTTTCGAAAACAACAAGGGGTATTTTACTAAGGACAGGAAAAACTGGGTTCTTTTTTGCCCAGTAATGAAAATTTGAAGTTAGGATTGGTAAAACGTCCCTGGTTATGGAGTCTGATTTCTTCCCCTTTGGCTGATTTTTTTGAATTTATTTCAGAATTGGCATTTCACAACTTGAAAGCATATCCATCCTCCTTTATCAACGGTTCCAGGTTGGTTGGGGGTTTGGTGCCTTTTGGTGTGGGGTATTTTTCTTACTTTTGGGCCCCTTGTAAACCAATTAAGCATCTGTTTTACAACCTTTGAATCTATGCACGAGAATTGAGGCGAGTTCTAAGGGGCAAAAGGGGGTAAAAAAACGCGGTTACTTACATGTTTGTCCCTAAAATTTTTAAATTTGGGGGGGAAAAGTGTTATATGAAACAATAGTAGTATTTTCTCCTAAAAATCACTCAAAGATATAATTTTAAGTCCTTGAGTTTTCTTTTTGTACGTGGTTCTTTTTTCCCTACTTTTAAAACTGAACTTCCTAGATTCCAAAATGAAAGGGCTGCCTACTCATGCCCTCCTACTGTGCCACTGTGGACCCACTTTATCAGAGGGGAATACGCCTTTGAAAGGGTTGCCGGTAAAAAAAAAAAATCATTTGTCATTGGTCCCAAAGAAGGCCAAAAAATTAGAAAAAAACAATACCTTGCTGTCCTGCTGTCACTCCTCTCCATTTCATGTATTAGCATGTGGGGAATATTGCTAATACATTACTAAGTATAAAAAAAAACTGTAAAACAGTTATCACTTCAGGGGATTTAAAAATGTTAAAAAACAAAGTCTAGAAAAAATAAACAATAAAAATAAATATTTAATAAAAATAATTGTATATCACATTACAACACACCACCACTACACACAACACTCACAAAACCCTATTAGGTAGCCACATGACCACATATTAGGTATCACTGATCGTAAAACCTGCAGAATTAATCTAACATTTAAATAAGTGTGAAATGGAATGGTGTAAAAAATCATTTAAAGAAACAAAAAATATAAAAAACATTCTGCAATAATTTAATAGTGAACTGAAACTATTCCCCAAAAAAGTAAAAATTGTCCCGAATAAAACAAGGCCTCATTACAGCTGCGTTATTGAAAAAATAAAAAAGTGTTAAAACGCAAGGAAGCAAAAATAAAAAAATGTGTGGTCATTAGTACTTTTCAGGCGTTCAGCTTAAGGGGCTAAAGAGGTGATCCCACCATAGACTTTGAGGGTTTATATTAATATGTTTTGCCAATATAGTTTGATCCACCTCTGGGTCCTGCACATATTTCAGGAATGGGCCACCAAAAGTGTTGACTCGAATAGAGAGTCAGTCGTCCCAAGACTCTTCATTTTGTTCTATGGATGTTACGGCACCCCAGTACTGCATACGGTACGGACGGTATCAGTAGGCTGGTACTCCGAACTCCCATAAAATTAGAATGGAGAGTCATGAGCAAGCATGATCAGCTTTCTATTCTAAGCCGCACTTTTGGGCTCTGTTCCCAAGATAGCTATCTTTGATGGCATATCCTATTGAAATGTCACCAGAGTCTATGGTGGGAAAACCCTTTTTAAACCTTTTAGGTAGGAAAAGGTTTTTTAAAATGTCTTGAAAAAAGACTCTTTAAGCACTGAGTAAAAAGCTTAGTACGTGAAGTAAGATTTCAGCTTTTAGAAAATGATCTAGCTTCCTCCATTCATATAACATAAAACATAGATTAATATAAAAAAATTAAAGCATAGTGTTGAACTGGAAAAGGAATCAAGCTCTCACCCTGATGTGCGCCTGTTCATGCACATATTCCCCATTAATCTGCAGCACTTGGTCCCCATCTTTAAAGTCCTGCAAGATGTTGCTGATCCTCCAGGAACAACTTGACGTATAACATGGCCTTCTCGTTCTAGCTCCATTCGTATATAGAATCCAAATGTATCATTAGCATCTTTTCTCAGCACAATAAAACGGGGTGCCGGCTCAGGATCGGTGCCTTAGAAGAGATAATCATTTATTAGTTTTTGGTTTTAAATAGAGGAAAAATAATATTGGAGTATATCTTTAGCCTCTGCTAAGGGTGTTGTGTCAATAATGAAATGACAAACCTGGATCTTCTCCGGGGCACAAAAGCAGGATTATCAATCCCAGTTTGGGGTTGAATGGAAACTTCCTAAAGGAACAAAAACATAATAGTAAAAGACAATATGGGCGACATGTATAGATGCGCATGCAAAAATTTCCACTGCCCTGTTCTATAGAGGTATGCACAGTGGTAGGGCCCAAAAATAGGTGCAGTCTGCACTAGACACGAAACTTTTGAATTGTACCAAGAATGCACAAAACTTTGGTGCAAAAACTCCTAAGCACAGTTTGGCACATAACCCTCTATGCACCAAAATGTTTGCCACATAACACTTTCATTCATACTGCTTTAATATACACTCCTCTTTCTATTTCAAACTGGTGTTTTGACGCCAAGGTACACATGTAGCTCTATATGTTTAGTAACATACAGTAAAATATAGGAGAGGTTTGTAAATTAAGCATTTATTTTCTAGCGTGTTCATTTAAAGCACCCTTTCTATCTAAAATCAAACCACCTGAAAAAAAACGTTGAAAATTCTTTGCAATTAATACGCAAACAGGAAAGACTGAGATAAGGATTTTTTTTTTGTCATTAGTGTCACGGTTCACGCCGCGGTTCCCTGCCTTGGGCCGTCAGCGTGTCGTGCCCTTCCCGTGCTTACCCGTCCTGTCTGTTTTGTTGCTTCCTGGGGTCCTGTGTTTTGCTCTGTTCCTCCTTAGGGCGCGCGCGCTGCAGCTTCCGTCTTTTATAGGTTAGGGTTTTCTCTGTTATTCCTCTTTACCTCTGACCTGCCTTTAAGAGGAAGTTCCTGCCCCTGCTCTGGGTCAGTTTATTGCAGTCTGTTGCAGTCTCAGCTGCCTCCCATCTTGAGCTCCTGCCAGCATCTAGGTCTGTGTTGGAGACTTTAACCCCCTGAAAATGCTGGTTCCCGTGTCATTTGTCATCTGAGCTCCTGGCCGTCCGTCGTTTGTGTCTCCTGTATCCTGCCGTTGTTCCCTGGTCTGTACCTGATGTGGGTTTAAAACCGTCCAGTTCCTGCCGTATTCCCGTGGTGCTATATGTACGTTTAACCCTCCCGTATCTTTGTATATGTTCCTGTGTTCCTGTATTCCACCGCCTGGATTTCCCGTCTTGCACCCGGCTGTCACCGCAGGTAGCCACGTAGGGGTAGTGACCCGGGGGTCCCGCAGCCAATTCCATCCGCTTTGCGGTGGGCTCTGGCGAAGACCAGAGGCCCCTTAGACTCCCCTCCCCGGCGTGGTCCTCCAGCTACCACCTCGCCTGCGGTGATCACAGAGGATCCACACCCGGATGTCTGCGGTCCGCGCTTCGGCGTACGTCCATCGGCGCCGCTTCGTTACAATTAGCATTATTTTGTCAACACTTACAGGAATAAAAGTATAAATTACCGACATTAAAAACAAACACACAACAAAGAATAATCAATACAAATGATTGGACAAAATATTTTAAGCCTTTAACTTAAAAAACAAAAATCTTCATTTTCTTATACTTCCTCCAATCTGACACCACAAATATGAATTCATGGACCACAACAGTTTAGAGTTGCTTCCGATAATAGAAATGCACACTATCCGCAGATTGTGTACTGATCCAAAAACTGACAGAAGTCAATTCAGGAAAAAACAACTGTTACATATCTACAGCCTAGGTATACAACTGTATGGGGGCAGGGATATTTATCTGCCATATGGAAGATTTGCTATTATAGGTTAATAGAGTCCAGAAGGCAGGAGGGACAGCTTTTGATAAGCTGAAAAGGTGCCCCAAATAAAAAATTAAAACGGCTTTAAACAATGGAAAACACAGGCAGTAAATTTAATAACATTTTTCTTGTTTAGCAGAAAACACTGATTGCTTTAATTTTTAAATCTTTTCTGTATTTAAAGATAAATGAAAAAACCCTTTTTTTAAATAATACATTTAATAGATAAAAAATATACCCTTTTTTCGATAATTCTTACATAATTCTCATTGCTGTACGGGTTGCTTTATTATAGTGCATTTACAGTTACCATACGATCATTACTTCTGTGGTGTTTGGGGGCAAAAAATCCCAACTTTTAGAGATTGAAAGAGGGAACCATAGCCACGCCTTTAAACCCACACCCAGGTATAATATACCGTGCCACACCCAACAACAGCCCAACCTTATGAACATCAAAAAAGGGACACCCCTCAAAACCACTTCACATTTTCTTGCCCGGCCCCCCCCAGAGACGTGACAATCAAAATGTGTTACTGGGGTTAAAATAGTTTTATATAAAGTAAAGTATTGTAATACAGAAATCCAGACAATGTTAAAGTGACCACAAAATACCCTAACAAGGAGCAAATTTTCCCCCCATACTTTTTATGATCGACGAAGACTAATTTTATCAATGGTGACTGAATAATACCCCACACAATAAACCCACATAGTGTGAATAATCCCACAAACCATGACCCATATAATCATCACACAGTGAGAATAATACCACCAACCATGACCACATATCCCCTCACAAGTGACTAAAAAAATACTCCCACACATGATAATTTACCACCACATAGTGACGAATAATATGCCCTCATGACTACTATACCCCCAATATAATAAATGATTAATCCCTAAACCAATGATCATATATCTCCCCCACATAGTGGAATAATACTGTTCTGTTTGCGGGTTGAAGAATATTGCCAGATACCCCACGTTTGCAATACTTGTTGAAAATAGTCCATCTGCGGGCAAAAGTGTTAAGTGCTTTATATAATTTTTTACGCCCACTTTAAGAGCAGAGAATTTGGGAGAATGATGTCACAGATGAAGTGCATGCTGGGAAGAAGAAGGCCATTTTGAGCAGAATTGGACAGAGTCAGTACATTCACTGCTCCCTGTGCAAACATTTTATCCATTTCTCCCACTTAGATAGTGGTAAGATTTGATCGTATGCTGTGATGTTTTGTATTTAAAAAAATGTTAATAGTTAGAAAACAGTTTTTATCCGGGTAACCCCATGTTTGTTTCCCTTTTGCTCCATGTTTAGGCAGCCTGTTTTTTTTGCCATGGCTCCTTTACTAAGAGTGTATATAAATGTCTTTTCTGTTGTCATGCTGTCACTGACATTGTGTTTTCTGTTGTTTGTAGTTTTCCGTTAATTTTCCCTTCAACTCCTGCCTTATCCTTCACTCACGTTCAAATGTTAACTAAAAAAAAAGAGTTAAAAGTTTTCAGAAAAAAAGTTTGGGTTTATTGGAAACTGGAGAGTTTAGCTGGGTGTCGGAATACAACAGTGAAACGTGTAGAAGACAGAACAAATACTTAACATCATGCCATTACCCCCCAATGGAGAGTCGTATAGTGAACTTAAGGAGGGGGGTCTGTACAGTGAAAAATAAGGCCCCGAAATAGAACATTGGTAGGAGCAGAAAATTTTAGGTGCTTACTTTGTGGTAGTTCTGATGAGAGTTGGCAACATGGAGAACACAGGAGCACATGCTGGAGGTGATGCACTACTGCATAGAAAGCATTGAGCTGCTGGAGACTCACTTACTGATATGAAGGGGGAGGATCCAGCAACACTGCCCGGCTGTGCACCAATAGAAACCACTCCTGCTCAACCTAACTCTTTGCTGTGAGCAGGAGGAGGTAGTTTGTGTGGTTGTGGCAGTACAGTGTAAAGGGGACATGTCCAAACCACAGATGGGGCGTGTCCAAACCTCCTGCCATCTCAGATCTGAGAGTCGGGACTTTAAGTTCTGTCCCGGGACACTGGGACACACCCTCTGATTCGGGAATGTCCCGCCCAAATCAGGACATTTGGTGGGTATGCTGTGGGGAACCACTGTAGTGATTTAACTCCTTACCGACATTTGGCATACTAGTACCTCATCGTTAGGTTGTATGAAATGGGTTCGCGCCATACAAGGCTGTTGCAAGCTGGTTGTTACAGCTGACACCCACTCTTAATAGCCAGCTGCAATACCTGCTGTTTAACTCCTTAGATGTCAAGGCAAATGCAGCCATTGCATCTAAATGAATGAACTGTGCACTGTTCCTCACTACGATCCCCGTCCCACCTTCCATAACCTCCATGTAATTGATTCTATTACTTGTTTCCCTGGCAGGTACTAATAAAACCGTCATCTTGGTACAACCTTCTGTATTATTTATATAATGCAGAAAGGTGTACATGCGATCACACACCCTAGTGGTCAGGTACAATAGGGTTACTGAATGTATAATTAAGAAAAAAAATAAAATTAAAAACTAAAAAAAAATAATCTCACTCATTTTTTACAATTTATAAATAAAAAGTCTGTTCTTTTAAAACATAACATAATTTATTCCCTATGTGAACATCGTAGAAGAAAAAAATTTCAACGCCAAAATTGCAGTTTTTTGGTCATTTCACATTCCCTAAAAGTCGGAATAAAAAAGTGATCAAAAAGTCACATGCATCCCAAAAAGTGCAAATTTAACATATAGAGAATATTTTTATTTTTTTACTAAATCATAATGAAAACCCTTCATATTTGGCATCACCAGAATCAACGTGCAAAATAACAGGTAACACATAATTTATACTGAAGAGTGAACACCATAAAAAAAAAAAAATGCAAACATGACCCAGGTATGATTTTTTTTTACATTTAAGGAAGTTGTCATGAATTCATAAGAATTGCTCTAGCTCTAAAAGAAAGCAAAATCAGAACAGCAATGTATCTGGTAATAGAAAATCCTTCCCCTTAACTCACCATGACGTTTTAGTATTTCAGGGCAGTGTTAAGGGAGTATTGAGTATTTTCACTCGCTGCCCACTAAATACGCACCTTGTGCTGGCTGTTAGATACAGCTAACGCCCACGGCTACCAGCAGAGATCAAAGCCAACTTTGATTTCTGCTGTTTAACCCTTTTAGATTCTGTGGTGATCACAGCCACGGCATCTAGGTGAATGAGAAACTGTGTTGGTACTGTTTCTTGCTTGATTGGCAACCCCATGACAAGACCGTGGGGTGCCAATTGTTTAATTGGACTTGTGAAGGGTTCCATCGCTGCCATGTCTGAGATTCTAACATTTCTGTCCCAGGCGGGGAAATGTAGAACCCCATGATCAAGCACTTTTGGGGGATTTGTTTTTACTGTGAAAAAAAAAAAATTTTAAAATCAAAAAAAAAAATTTTAAAATTTTAAAATTAACCCCCCCCTTTTTGCCATTTTAAAAAAAAAAATTTAATTTAAAATTAAAAAAAAAGTTACCACCCCAAGTCAAAAATTGCCAAATCTGTAAAAGTCTGATATTTTTTAAAAATCTAACAAAATTTTATTTTATTCTTTTAAATTTCGTAAAAAAAAAATTTCGGGACCCCATGTCCTTCAAATACAATTTCATGCCCCCTTAAAAATTGGAAAAAAAAGTGGTCAAAAAAGTACATCTACCCCAAAAAAGGGTTTCCCAAAAAAAATTTCCATTCCCCCCACCAAAAAAATTCCCCCCGTTACTCAGGTGGCAAAAAATTTGGGTAGTGGGGGCAAATGTACAAAAAAAGGGTGTTTGATTTTTTTTTAAACAGTCCCTAAATGTAATAAAAAAAATTACCTTTTTGGTTTTTCAAAATTTGCATAATAAAAATAACAATAATTTATTTTTTGGAGTAAAAATAGCTTTAAAAAATTGCAAAAAATGGCCCCAAATTTATTTTTTTTTTTTTCACTTTTAGCCCCAAACTTGGTTTTTCCCAGTTTTTATTGGTATGAAAAAATGGGGGCCCAAAGTCCCATCCGGTTCTCAAAAAAAAACCCCTTATAGGGTCAAAGGTAGGGGAAAAAATTTAAAAAAGTTAGGGCCCCTTAAAAGGGAGGAGGAAAAAAGGGCGGATTTCATATTTTTTTGACTGTGAAGACTTAAGGGGTTAAGGTTGTTTTCCCTTTTTTTATTTTTAAATTTAAAAAAATACTCAAAAAGGGTTAAACTAAAGGGTTTTGGGTTTAAAATTCCCTTTTAAAATATTTTAAAGTTTCAGTTTAAAATACAATGCTAAAAATAGGTATAAGTTAGCTTTTGGAAAATTTGAGAACAAGCCAAAAAAAATTAAAAGACATGAGAAAATCAATACAATATAAAAAGTAAAAAGGGATTATTATTAAAAATTCTTTCCCTTGATTCCCTGTTTGAAAGGGCTTTCAAATTTTTATTCGAAATTCTTCTTTAGATGTCCCATGGGACCATGCCAGGAAGTCCACCCGTGAGAAAAGAAAAGGCACTTAAAGGTGTGTACTTAGGGTGAAGTAGATGTTTTTATTATCTTGTTTTGAGCTGCCCAAGACAGAAACATTAAAGGGGTAGTGGTGATGGATGGGGGTACTTCAACTTTGAGCCCCCCAAAAGTTCCAAAAGACTTTCTTTTTTTACCCTACAAACATTAGTTTAAAATTTCCCAATTTTTATTTCCAAAAAAAATGTCTCCCAATTTTTGCAAAAAAGGATTTGATCTTTTTTTTATTATGACAATTTGCACCCAAACCAAATCCTCTTTAAAGATTTTAACTTTAGGGCTTTTCTTCCCCCCGGGGAGAGCCAACCCCCCTTTTAAAGCCCATGTTTTTAGCAAAAAGGTGTGCAATATGAAAAAAACCCGGGGGGTCAAACATAAAAAAAGGTTTAAAGCTTTAAGGGGATTTTTTTGAATGTAAAAAACCCAGTGGGTATTTGCACACAAGGGAAAAAATTGTTGCTCCCTTTCATTAAAGAAAAAAAAAACCCAAAATTTTAAAAAAATTTAAAAACTGATAGATGTAATAAAAAATTTTTAAAATTTAAACTGAAAATAAAAACTAATAAAAATTTTAAAAAATTGCTTTTGAATTGTGGTTCAACTGAAAAATTGTAAAAAAACAAACTAGTTTTTGTGAAAGTTTTTGATGTGTTGTTAAATTTTACCCATAAATTAATTGAAATTAATGTTTTTTTTCCCCTTTTTTTCGTTAACCCATGGGGGTTTTTATGTTTGAAGTTGTATTTTGGGGGGGGGAGGGGGGGGGAAAAAAGAAAGGGCCCTTGCTTTTGGGGGTGTATCCTTGTAGACCGGGCCTAAATTGGATGGTTGTTTTCTTTTGTATCTTTTGTGAATTTCACTCGATTGGTTTAGGGTCCCCTTTGTATGTTGGTTTTGCTTAATAAGAAGTTTTAAAAAGAAAAAACAAAACTAATGAAATTGCCCTTGGCCCCCAAAAATGATGTTACCTTAGAAAAGTTTGCAAACCCATTTCAAATTTGGGGGTTTTGGTGTCCTGTAATAAGAAAAATAGGGGGTTTAAAATATTGAATCAAAAAGGGTTTTCCTTTTTAAAAGGTCAAAAAGTAGTCATTTGTGCTGTTTGGTATATGGTTTTTTCCCAAAAGCTAAGCTAAGGAGAGAGTTGTCTCAGAAGATTAGAAAAAAAAATTTTATAAATCTAGGGTTTAAAGGCTATAAGCCCATCCCCAAACATTTTGATGTTTCTGTTATAATTTCACAATTATTCAAAAAATTTTAAGGTATAGGGGGACTGTGGCCAAAGAGGTTAAATTTGATGAATGGTTAAAAGAGCCCAGATAATACAAATGGAAAATAAAAAGAGCCCAAGAAAAAATTTCAAAGAGATTAGAGGTAAAAATGCAGGTCAATTTTACATCTGTGTCAAATTTCATGGACTCCTTAAACTCCCCTCATTGATCTGCTTCACCACAAAAAAATTCACCTCCTGCATGTGACAAGCCTTTTCTCTATAATCCTGGATCAGGGTTCTTTAAAAACCCCAAACCCTCTAACTTTTTCCCATCTTAAAAAATTATTGAGGAGATGCTTTTTAAGATACAAATATAGACTGACTGGGACAAGCTATATTGGTGCACTAAGCAAAAAAAGGCCCACTTTTTTCCTTTCTCTTGTAAAAGTCAGCCAGCTCCTTTTTAACCCCTTGTGCCCCCCCTTCCTGTTGGGCAAAGAGGGGGGGAAACCCACGGTGGTTGCATACCTCCCCTACCCTTTTCCGGGCACTGCTTCAAAGGGGGGGAATGGCTTCATAAGGTCAAAATCTTGTTGCCTCCTAGCCCAGGGTTTTTTCCATGTGAGTGGAAAAAATGGATGAAAATTTAAAAAGAATAAAAATTTTTTTTGCTTTTCCTTTTGTTGTTGGTCCCATAGGATGTTTTAAAAATTTGAGAAAGGGGTCGGGCCCAGGGGAAAACAAAACCCAGAAAAAACTGTTACATTTTGACCATGTGGCATCTGCCATTGAGATTCAAAGGCAAATGAGACAAAATCTTCAACTCCCTAATAATATTGCTGATTAGAGGGGAGGATTTTAGGGAATGTCTAGGAAAATTTGAGGAATAATTCTGGCATCTAGACCTAGACCAAGAACCTGCCAAAAGTGGATTTTAGCTTGAAAATATGGCACAGATGTGCTTAAGGGCAGGGCCGGGACGACGGGTAGGCAGAGGTAGGCACTCGCCTTTGGTCGGCCTTTCCCCTGCCGGTCTTAAGGGGCGCAGGAGGGGCCCCCAAAACCCCCGGGCCTCCAGGCCGTTTCCCTGGGCCCGAAGGCCCAAACCGTTTCTCTTTGATTTGGGTTCTGCGGAGCAGGGAGCGAGCGCTCCCCGCCCCCCAGGGCCCGTGCGGTCCGACCCCTTGGAGGATGCTGGATCCTCCCGGAGCCACGGTTCCGGCCCCCAGCGGGGCTGCCGGGTCCTCATAGCGTGAGGACCCGGGCCCGGGGGCCCCTGCGGATCAAATTTGGGGGTCGCGAGGGAAAATGGGTGTCCCTCGCGCCCCTGCCTTCCCCCGGGGGCCCAGGGGCATTATAGGCTGTGCGCCCCCGGGGGCTGCCCCGGAAACCCGGGGTCCCCGCGCTGGAGGCGGGGCCTGAAGGGGAAACGCGGCCCCGGAAGCAGGTTTAAATATGAAAAGTTGTTTTTTTTTAAATGTGAGGTGCCCTTCCCCCTTTTTTTCTGGGGTGCCCCCTATATGCCCGCTTGAGTTGGGCCCCCATATACCGTCTGAGCCTCTATATGCCTGCTGAGTTCCCCCTTTATACCTACTGAGGGGCCCCCTTAAAATACCGCCTGGGGTGCCCCTATATTCCTGCCTGGGCCCCTTTATACTGCCTGAGCCCCTTTTATACCTGCTGGTGCCCCTATTACCTGGGTGGGGTGCCCCCATATTCTGCTGAGTGCCCTATATACCTGCCCGAGCCCCCTATATGCCTGCTGGGGTGCCCCTATTACCTGCCTGAGCCTTTTATTAAAGCCTGCTGAGTGCCCCTATATAAAGGCTGAGTGCTACTTTTACCTGGCCCAAAATCCCCCCATTTACCGGGTGAGTGCCCCTATTTTTCTGCCCGAGCCTTTTATATGCCCGTGGTGGGGCCCCTATATAAAACCCGCCTGAGCCTCTATATGCCTTGTGGGGTGCCCCTATATACCTGCTGAGTGCCCCTATATAACCCGTTTAGTGGCCCCCATATGCCCGCTTAGGGCCCCTATATACCTGCTGAAAGGGGCCCTATTTACCCGGGTGGGTGCCCCCATATACTGCTGAAATTTCCCTATATGCCTGTGAGTGCCCTATATACCTGGGTGAGTGCCCCCATAATTTCCTTTCCCCGAGTGCCCCCCAAAATACCTCCCGAGTGCCCCATATGCCTGCCCAGTGCCCCTATTTTACCTGGTTAGTGCCCCTATATGCCTGTGAGTGCCCCTATAAAGCCTGCCCGCGTGCCCCCTTTATTTTGCCCGCGTTTCCCCCATATGCCTGCCTGAGCCCCTATATAGCTGTGAGCCTCTATATGGCCCGCTGAGGGGCCCCTATATACCCGCTGAGGGCCCCTATATACCCGCCCCCGAGTGCCCCTATTGCCCGCTGAGTGCCCCTATATAACCCGCCCCGAGCCCCATATGCCCTTTTGAGGCCCCTTATAAATGCCTGGGCTTATATGCCTTTCCCGAGTGCTTATTTTGCCCGCTGGTGCCCCTATATACTGCCTGAGCCCCTATATGCCCGTGGGGGCCCCATATGCCTGCTTAAATTTCCCCTTTATTCCCGCCCCTTATTTCCTGCCTGAGCCCCTTATGCCTTTTTAAATGCCCCTTTTATACCTGCCTAAACCTCTTTTAGGGCCCGCTGGGAAATGCCCCTTATTTACCTCCTGGGGACTATTTATGCCTGGGGATTTGCCCCTTTTATAAACCCGGGTGAAGGGGCCCCCATATACCTGTGAGTGCCCCATATACCCCGCCCGAAACCCCTATAGCTGTTTAGTGCCCCTATTTACCTGCTGAGTTTCCCCTTTTTGCCCGCCCGGGTAAACCCCCCTTTTACCTGCCGGGGTACCCCCATATACCTGCCCCGAGGGGGCCCTTTATAAACCCGCCTGAGGGGCCCCCTATTTTGCTTGCTGAGTGCCCCTATAAAACATGTTTTTGGGTTTTTCTATAAAAATTTCGAGTGACCCTATATGCCTGTGATTGGGCCCCTATATGGGGCCCGCGAGTTTCCCCTATATTTCCTGCCTGAACCCCTTTATACCTTGCCCGGGCCTCTTTTAAAAGTCTGCTTTAAACCCCCCATATTTCCTTTCCCGGCCTCTATAAGGGGTGCTGTGCGGGGGGTTTGGGGGAAAAAAAACTTTGGGGAAAATTTTTTTAAAAAAACAAAAAAACTTATGACTGAAGTAAATTTTTTAAAAAAAAAACTAAATAATTTTTTCCGAAGTATTTTAAAAACAAATTTCTTTAAAAAATACTTCAAAGTATTTTCCCAAATTTCTAAAAAACTTTAAAAAAAGTAAAAAAAAATTTAATAAAAACAAAAAAAAAAAGGGTCGAGGTCCTTTAGGGCCCCCTAGGTTAGATCTACCCTGCAGATAAGTCAGTGGCCCGGAATTTTATTGTGTCTGTCCTATAGGGAAAATGTTGTCACATGAGGAGGGGGATATACGTAAAGAGAAACTACCCCATAAACCTTCCTTTAGTTTTTTTGCCTATTAATGTTAGGCAATTTTGGGGGTATTAAATTTTGTTTCAGTAAAATTTCCTTTTGCTTCAAATTTTTAGCAGTTTAAACCCCTCATGTCCCTCATATTAACCCCCGTTTTGGGCCCCATTAAGGGTTTTTAATTTTGTGAGTTTATGGGGGTTTCTTAAAAAAGGACCCTTTAAATTTTGAAGTTTCCTAATTATTACCTCAAGGGCTTCACATATCAAATTAAAATCTTATTTGAGGCACACGGGGGTTTAAAGTGAAGGGGGCATGAGGGGGGGGGTTAACTGCTAAATTTCTATGAGGCACATGGGGGTTTCTAAACTGTAATGCACTTGACCAGGGGCTTTTTTTCTGCAAAGGTGTTTCCCCCCCCCCCGGTTATACTGAAACAATTTGTTTTTCCCGGTTTTTTTTTGGTAAAATTAGGGGCCCCGGCTTTTTATCCGGGTGGTTTCTCGGGATATACGGTTAAATTTTACGGAATGGATTTCTCGATCGGAATGAAATTTAAAAAATAAAAAAAAATCAGCTTAAATAAATGGCCGGGCTTGCGTTGCCCGGAACGAGCTGGAATTTTCCCCCCTCTTTGTCGCACCTGCAAAAAGGGTATGAAAAAAGAGAGTGATTGGGCGTTTACTCGCGCTGGTTTTTTTTTGTTTTTTTTTTTAAATGCGGTTGGGGGGGGGTTATTTAAATTACAACATTTGTTTTAATTTTTGGAAAATAATTAAAAGACTTTAAAAAACTTCCCAAAAAGTTTTTTAAAAAAAAAAACAAAATACTGAATAAAAAAGTTTTTTAACAAAATACAAATTTCTGACCCAAGTTTTTTTTAATTATTTTTTTAAAATTTCTTTTTATTTTAAATTTCTCCCGAAAACTGCTGCTGTGGGCCCCTATTTTACCCGAAAGAACCTCTTTTGGGTGCTTTGGGGCCCCCATATACCTGCCCCGAGTGACCCTTTATTTAAAATAACTGCCCGTCTAAGGGGACAAATTTTCTATATAAACCCGCTGACTGATGGGGACCTGTATATCCCCCCCTAATTGAGGGGGGAAAATTTTAAAACCTAACTGCAGGGACCTATATTGCTTCCTAAAATTTAGGGGGTATTTATACCTGTCTAACTGGGGGACTTTTATATCTATAAGTTTTGGAAATTGCTGGGGAAATGTGAGGATTCTAACATATTTGTGTCCAAATCTGCAGGGACGAGTATTGGCCGGGAGCAATCAGCATGAAGGTGTGAACCGGATGGAGAAGAAAAGGCAAGGTGAATGACGCTAATCAGAAAAGACATCTCCTGTGAGTCACTAAATGTAACTGCAGTGTAATCACTTATATGTCTGCAGAACATCTACATACAACTAGTATCAACCACTATATGATCCCTGTATGGCGGTAATATATGTCTGTAGAGCCTGTGTACAGCTGATAGTCACATGTGGTGGTCGCGTTTGGTCAGGGTCTGGCAGGATTATTTGGTCCTTTGTAGTATAGTTTCTGGTTTTGGTTTGTAGGAGTGTTTTCAGTAACAATGATGGCGTCGGTAGATTTGCTCATGTATCGTGATTATTGTGATTGTTATTTGTATGTACTGCACTATTCATGCAAGGGGGTGGGGGAGCGATTTTGAAAAAGTAATTTGTATTGTTGCAGTACTGTTGAGGAGATGACAGGGCTATGTTGAGATACGCAGAAAGTTAGTGACACGGGCTGCAACAGGGGCGAGAGGATTAGTGGTCTGAGGGGGGGTGCACATTTATTGAGCACAGGGGAGGGGGCGCCATTAGCTGTACTTGCCTAGGGCACCAAAATGCCTTGTCCCGGCCCTGCTTAAGGGATCAGAAAGAAACAAATCTAATATCATCCACAAATATGGCAAGTTTAACCTCATTTGACACCCACCTGGATGCATTTAAAGAGATTAAAATCTTCTAAATGCCGGTCAAATGATTATAGTATAAGATAGATGTTCTATGGGGATAATGGGCATCCCTGCATGGTATTCTTCTGCAAATTAAATGGTGGAAAGAGAAAGTATCTGCAGAGTAGAGTTATTATAGATACCAGAGAGAAAGATACAAAATCTTTCCAGTATCCCCATTCTATCAAACACTACACAGTTATGGAATGCTTTATCTCCCTCTAATGCCAATAAGATTGGATGCAAGTAGGGATCCATTTTGTTTTAAGCCATCTAATACCACCAGTATTGTTTTAAAATTACCCACTACAGATCTTCCTGTAATGAACCCTTTTGAGAAGTTCTCACCAGAACAGTCATCAGTAGCAACAGCTTGTCCACCATTATTTTGGACAATATTTTTGGTCTTGATCAGGCAGAATAGTCTATATGACTGAGAGGGGATCCAGGCTTTGGAAGCACTGTGATGAAAGCATTGTTAGACTAAGATCATACATTCCTAGTATGAAGAATATGGTTGTAGTATCAAGTCAAAGTAAGCCCCATCTCATTACAGAGGACCTTATGGAACTTCCCAGGGTACTCCCCAAGTCCAAGGCCTTTGCGTCTTTTGTGTTTTTTACCTGCTCTTCAAACATGTATTTGTTTAGAAAGTCGCTTTGGGCCTGGGTAAAGCAGGAAGAGTGACTTCATCTAAGAAGGTTTGTGGTTTCTGATCCTCTCTATACCTGTCTTCCCCCTTCTCTTTGGTGTATCTATAGAAAACCCAGAGAACCAAGCTAGTACATTTACTTTTGGTTGTGACCGCCACAGATGAACACCTTATAGATGTTATATGGAAAGGCTGGTATCTCTCATTGACCAAGCAAAGAAGCAGCTTGCCAAACTTATTACTAAAACAGAATAAGTCTACTTCCTGGTATGACCATTATATCCTTTCCTATCTACTTAAAGCTCAATTCTCTATTTAGAGTTACTCATGCTACTTTTTTTTTGCCTCATGAAGAATCAATTGTGTAAAGGTTTATGCACCTCTCAGTTTAGAGCTCACTTCCATCATAGATTTTGCCATTTTAATAAGATAAAATATAGACTAACCACTACCTTATCTGACGTTCCCAGAATAAGGGAAGAGAGAGTTTTCTATATGAATTTCATTTGAGCATATGTGTCAAACTCAAGGCCCGTGGGCCAAATGTGGCCTACCATGTAATTTTGCATGGTCCTAGAGAGCTTAGACACAGCAAGCAATGATGGGCAAGGTCTTTATGCAGAAGTACCTGCTCTCTACTTTCCTTGGAGAACACAACCAGTACTTGGCAAAGACGTCAGTAAGCGAGAGCAAGCTTGGATTTGGCGCTCCGGAGGGTCGTCCACACTCTTGGAGAAACTCACAGGTGGCGGTACTGCTCTGATAGAACTAACCAGGCACCCTAGCCACCTTTCAAGGTAGGAAACTTAGTGCAAAAGTGGTGGAAGGTGCTGGCTACTATAAAACCTTAAAAGACATGTTGGCCTTTTACTGACCATGTGGGGCACCATGGCCCTTTTAACCAAAATGCTGAAGAGGCCTTCGATGAAAATGATCTTGACATCCCTACTTTAAATAGTTCTGTGAATGTGTACTTATTAAGGTAGTAGAAAGGGTATCTCCAAAGAAAATCTAAACCCCCAGGTAGGTATCAGTTATGGAAATTGCCTGGTTTATCAGAAAGTAGCAAAAAATCTATTCTGGACCAAGATTGGTGTGTATGGGAAAAGTGGATGAACTTTTTGTCTATCGAACTGGACTTCCTCCAGCCATCTATAAACCCTGATAGTTATAGAATGGGTGCTACTGCTATTATAGATTAAGAAGTATCTTCCTGAAGCTTTTCTTCCTGATCATGGAAAAAAAAGGTATTATCCCCATTTGACCCAATAAAGTTATAGAGATTTAGGGGAACATCTATGAATTTGGATGCGGTATGTTTTTGGTGTGTACTGCGGCAAAAAAACTGCTGGCACACTGTTCTATGAATAGCACGACACATTTTAATGCACCAAAGTTTGATGTAAAACTGCCATACAAAGTTTACCGCATTACACTCTATGTGCCAAAATGTTTGGCGAATAACACTTTTATTCATACTGTAGTATTATACACTCATCTATATCTATTTAGAAGTGGTGTGTCGGCGGCAAGTAAAAGAAATGATGAATGCGAATTCATAGATGTCGCCCTTAGTTCCTGCATGATTATTGATAACAACGGACATTGTCCCCTCACCATCACAGCACTGAGAGATCAATTTATGAATTAATGGAAGAACACCTGCTTTACCTCCCTGCCTCTGGAATCAATGTACAAAACCAACCCACAACTTGTTAATCCTGATTTTAGGTGAGTTTCCTGCATGCCAGAATGAAGGTATCTAAGGTAGTGAAAGATCCTTATCCTTTTCATCAGTGGACTGCAAACCTGTACCATTCTTAGAAAAAAGCTTCATAACCTTATCAACTAGTTCCCTAGACAAGCTTGGTAAAAACTTCCCAATGGTGATAGCTAGGGCTGGAATGGAACTAAGAAGCCAACCCTCACTAGTCCACATTCAAAATCTGCTACAAGTTTTGCCTTGGTCACACACCTCACCACTTTCTAAAATAAACACAAGCAAGAAAGTAAAAATGGTGCAGAGAAACTGTTAATCAGAGCATCAGGGACAGGTGTGCATTCACTTTTATAATCAATTTCAAATGTCTGCTGCCAATATACAAGTGCCAATATAATCTACAATACCACCATATAGTGACCACAGAATAGTCAGGCATCAAATCACCATCACACAACAGTAAATACAGCACAGATCCAACATAGAAGCAAAATAACCACTGACATCCAGGGACTCACAGGAGACGTCTCCTCTCACGAGTCAATCTTTTTTCCCTTTTCTTCTCCATCTGGTCCAGACAGTCATGATGACTTTTTCCCGGCCATAACTCATCCCTGCAGAATTTACCAAACAAACATCTTTGACTCCTCACTTTTCCAGAACCTCTTTACCTATTCTCTGCACAAAATCCCCATTCATAGTACTCCAAAATGTAATAATGACCCCATTGTGTCCCTAACATTAAAAGTACCCCTGGAAGGCTACCCGGTTTGTGCCCCTAGTTTAGTCTTGTTTTGTGTCCCCATATAATAGGTAGGCACACCCCGAAATAGGTAGGCATATAGGTAGACCCAACTAGGCAGGTAGGTATATAACTTCACCCAGAGGTGTAGCTGGAGAAGCCTGGACCCCATATCAAACTTTTGGATGAACCCTCCTCCTCCTCCCGTGCTAGTCCCTCTTTCGACTATGAACATTTACCAGTGCCTGTTAATAACAGGCAAATAGGATGAATGGTCTCGCACACCAAATGTAGTAGAAGAAATTGGGTGCGCAGCATGGAAAATTACATAAATCAAAAGGTTATAAACCACGGCACACCAGAAGATTGATGCACTATGTAAGATTTACTGACACTGGGCAGGATAACGGTCTCAATTTAGTGAATAAGCTACATATGTATCAATAATACATACTGAACAAGTGCTTTTACATAAATGATAGTTATAAGTCAGAGGAATCATTGATGTCGGTATAAGATACAACGTTTCGGCTAGTGCCTTTATCAAGTGACATCAGGCAAGAAGATATAGATTAATAATGCAAATACAAAAGGATGATGAATGTCCAGTATGTGCACAGAATAGTGGGAAGAGATCTCCACAAAAGGTAGGGTGAATGACTCCAAAAGTAGCGGAGTGAGACAAATGCTGGCTAAGATTGTAAGGGAGATGGACAAGACGTCCGGTATGTGGAAGGAGCACTTGTTCAGTATGTTTTATTGATACATATGTAGCTTATTCACGAAATTGAGAATGTTATCCTGCCTAGTGTCAATAAATCTTATGCTATCTGCATCAATCTTTTGGTGTGTTATGGTTTATAACATTTTGTTAATAACAGGCAGTCAGTTTCTAGATAATATAAGGAGCAAATACCTCACCTTACATATCGCCATCATACTCCTACCAAACAAATCCCAATATAGCAAGACCAACATTTATAATAATGTTACTACATAAGGACCCAATTATACCGCCAGAACAGAAGCACAAATTACTACCACATAGTGACTGAATAATTCCCCCAATATTACTGCCATACAATTACCATATTGTGGTAGATACCAGTGTACAAGGCTTTACAGACAGGGCTGTATTTATAACTAGGCAATGGTGGTCCGGTGCCTAGGGTGGGAGCCTGCAGGGGGCGCCATCAGCAACCAGTAATAATGACTGCACATGTATTTCTTTATTTTTTCACTCTTCTGTGCTGCCTCCAGTCTGAACTTCATGTGAAAATTGATGTATTTTCGGTGGTCTGGGGTTGAGTTCAAACAACACAAGGCTGTTTTTTGAGGAGACTAAGTGGAGGCTTCGGCTGCTCCTCAGTCCTGGTCTTCTGGAGTGGCCGCAGGTGAGCTGTCTTTGTCGGGCCAGAGAGCAGAGGGAGGTGAAGCGCTGACAGAGCGGCAAAGTGCAGGAGATTAGTATAGGACGGTCAGAGCAGAAAGCTCCTATAGCCCTGTCCATACCCCCTCCTCTGTCTCCTGTGTGCGGCTCCTGATGTTATCAGCAGGATCCTACAAGCAGCTCCTCTGTGTCCTGCCCCCCCCCCCCCCCTCCCCACCAGCCTGACAGATGTAGTTATAAGTGCAGGACAGTGTCCAGTACATGAGTGTGTGTATACATATGTATAAATGTGTGTGGGGGGTATTTGGAAGGGAGTGGGGGAGACATGTGGGGTGTTAGGAAGCCTGTCAAGTGTAATACTACCTGTTGGCCCTGTGTATCTTAATCTATCCAGTGTTATATTACCTGTTGGCCCTATGTATCTAAGCCTATCCAGTATTATATTACCTGTTGGCCCTGTGTATGTAAGCCTATCCAGTGTTATATTACCTGTTGACCCTGTGTATCTAAGCCTATCATGTGTTAGGGTAAATTCACACGGCGTCTTGCGGTACGTACTGTAAGTCGGATGTTTTAGAAGTACACACTGGCCAGCACGTACTTCTATAACGCTGTGTACCGGCTCACATAGACTTTCACATGTCATTTTTTTTGTCCTGAAGGGTAATCATAGCACTCAATAAGAGCTATGAATTACCGTATTTGCATGCAGTAGTGTGATATTGTGCTGTAAGGGGACATTCACACATTGTTTGTTAAATAAGTTTTTCCATACGTTTAACATACCGAAAAATGGACCCCAAAATGTATTTAAATGTATTTATTGTTCAAGTGTGATTTACATTGATTTCAATGTGAAATCCACAGTCATTCAGATGATACGTGTTTTATATACGTTTTCGGATTGTGTATAACAGATGCGTTCAAAGAGTTGACGTCAATTCTTTATCCATTTTATGCATTGAAAAGCCCATTGAAACAATAGAGATGTTTTTACAGTTTATTAAAAAAAAACGTACCACACTTTGTTAATAGCCCTCACTCAGGTCTGTAGATGGAAAAACAAAAAAAATCTCAAAATTGCACTATAAAGCAAATTTAAAAAAAAAAATTAAAAGTGGTAAAACAAAAAAAGCCAAACATTTGGTATTTCCGGGATTCTACTGACCTGCAGAATTAAATTAATGGTCATTTTTAGCACACAGGGAACTCTGTAACAACAATTCCACCCACCCCATCCCCATTTAAAAAAAAAAAAAGTGTCACGTTTGCGCTTTTTTCACATTCTGGAAAAAGCAGGCTGAGGACATGGAAAAATAAAAATGTACATGGCCTTGAAAGAAGGAAAAGAAAAAATTGAAACAGAAACAAAAATCCCTGTGACAGAAAGGGGACACCGCTGCAACCATTTTTGTTAAAATTTTTTATTTGTTTCATCTCTGCTTTAAAGAGCCAAAACAGTTTCGTTTTTCCATTGACATTGCTGTACCAGGACTCCCTTTTTTGCAGATCTTGGTTAATTTTTTTGTGGTTTCCGACTACATTTTATGACATTCTTTGTGGGGTAGAGTAGGAAAAAAAAATGCATTTGCACCATTGTTTTTTGGATTTCATTTTTATGGAGTTTAACAGGTGGTAAAAGAAAAAAAATTGTTTTGAACTATAAACATTTGTTTGTTTGTTTTTTTTTTACATTTTAAAGATAAAACTATGCTTTGGTCAGGAACAACTCAACCATGACTATAATAGACAAGTGTAAGCGTATGTTTACACGGCATCTTTGGCACATATTTTAGTGTGTATTTTGTGCTGAAATATGTGCTAAAATACACTTTAAAACCATTATCAAGTACAGAACTCATTGAGTGCAGTGTAATATCAGATGACAATGATTTTATGCACGCATTTTTGCGGCGCATAAGCGCCAATAAGTACTAAACTTTATAAGGCAGTAATCTGCCTCGGGCAATGGTGTGAAGAAATTACACGCTTGCAAGGGCTTCATTCCAACAGAGCAAATGAGCGTGTTTACAGCATGCAAAAGTGCACACTTTAAATACGTTGTGTGAACTTCCCATAAGTTAGGGGCATTTTCAAGCTCAGTGCCTAGTGCAGCCTGCGCTGTAAATGCAGCCCTGTTTACAGACTGTATACTACCGCTATACAATGACCATATGGTGGTAGTTACCAGTTGTACACAGGCTCTGCAGACATAAGTGATCAAAGTGCAGTAACATCTTGTAACTCACAGATGACATTTTCTCTGTTGAGTTGTTTATTTTCTCTTTTCTTCTCCATGCGGTCCAGACCTATATAATGGCTTCTCCCAGCCACCACTCCTCATTGTCTCCCACCTCTGTACAAATGTCCTATGGGTGGTAGCTTCCTCATTAGGATGGTAGGTATATAGCCCTCCAATAGATAGATGGGTACATAGCCCCCTCATTAAGTAGCTAGATATATGTGCCCCTCAGGATATATGTGCCCCTCAGGATATATTTTGCCCCCCCCAGTAGGTAGGTATGTAGGTTCCTACTGGGGATAGGTAGGTATATAGCTCCTTCCAGTAGGTACATAGGGGACCCCAGTAGGAAGTTAGTTGTATGGGGTCCTCCCACTAATTAGGTAAATGTAAAAGCCCTCAGTAGATAGTTATATAGAGCCCCCCCCTAGTAAGTAGGTATATAAGCTCCTCTCAATAGGTAGGCAGGCATATAGGGCCCCCAAGTAGGGGTATAGAGGCCCCCAGTAGATAGTTATACAGCTTCCCCCCATTAAGTAGGTATATAAGACTCCTCAGTAGGTAGGTAAGTGTATAAAGACCCCCTGTAGATAGGTAGTATATAGGGCTCCCATTAAACATAAAAAAGGAATACTTACCTATCCCTATTTCCCTGCTGAGCAGCTCTCTCCGAGGGCTTGTGCTTAAATGGGTTTTGCCATGAAGTTAAATTGACGTGGGAAGCTTGCAAATGAAATAACAAACATTGTCACCATTCAATATTATTAAAAATTCTGCACCGTTTTTGTTTTAGCTGCTCTTTTAGTGATCCATTGTTTACAGCTCATCTCCAGGGGACACGACCAGGGCTGAGAGCTCCTCACTGCTGGTCGCACATGCTCAGACATCACCTCTCCTCTCAGACAGCTACTGAGTGTTCAAACGGCAGGTGCTGTCACTCTACTCCCGTCCTCTGTGCTCCTTAGTAATTAATCAAAAACAGTGCAAATAAATGAAAAAGAAACCTCAATGAGGTCTGTGCATTGATAAAGAGAAAAAAAAACTACACAGGTTTGGTTCCTGCAGGGATTTGAACCTAGGACCCTTGTGCCTGGAGGCAAAAGCTTTACCTCTCAGCTACTCACAATGCTTTACATAAACAGACCTTTGACTACAGAGAGGGAAGGCATGGTGATGTCATCCTGCTGGGTCACATGATATGAAATTCAAACTAATAACACACGCCCCCTTCTGAGCACACAGTGCTGAAGAGCTGAAGGCAGGAGGTATGAGATGAGATCGTGGCAAAACCCCTTTAAGGTGGGTGGTGTGACATCATCACAGCACACAGCTCCTTGGCCCGCTGTAGTTTTTTACAGTACGAGTGTCCCGCAGACCCACATATAGTTGAAAGCATGCTCTAGGACTCTGGGCCCATCGTAGGATTCACCAGCCCTCTGATGGGGAGTGTCAGCCTGTGCAGAACCTGGAACCTGGTGGCCCACTGGGAATCTGTGTGGTGTGGCTGAATGCCAGTCGGGCCTGGTGATAGCATAGTTGCATTTGTAGAAGGTCTATTCACTACTGGAGTGCAAGCTTATGGTTTAAGTCAGAGACATAATGAGTGCACTTATACAGAATCTCACAAAAGTGAGTATCCACTTCACATTTTTGTCTATATTGTATTATATCTTTTCACGGGACAGCACTGAAGATATGACACTTTGATACAATGTAACGTAGTCAGTGTGCAGCTTGTATAACTTTGTAAATTTGATGTGCCCTCAAACTAATTCAACACATAGCCATCAATGTCTAAACCACTGGCAATAAAAGTGAGTACACCTCTAAGGGACAATGGACAAATTGTGTCCAAAGTGTAAATATTCTGTGTGGCCACCATTATTTTCCAACACTGCTTAACTCTCTTGGGCATGAAGTTCACTAGAGCTTTACAGGTTGCAGCCACTGGAATTCTTTTCCACTTCTCCATGACGACATCACAAAGCTGGTGGATGTTAGAGATCTTGCAGTCCTCCACCTACCATTTGAGGATGTCCCAAAGATGCTCAATAGGGTTTAGGGCTGGAGACACACTTGGCCAGTTGAGCACCTTTAACCTCATTTTCTTTAGCAAGGTAGTGGTCATCTCAGAGGTGTGTTTGGGGTTGTTGCCTTCCTGTAATACTGCCCTGTGGCCCAGTTTCCAAAGAGAGGGTATCATGCTCTGCTTCAGTATGTCACAGTACATGTTGGCATTCATGGTTCCCTCAATGAACTGTAGTTCCCCACAGCCCTCATGCAGCCCTAAACCATGACACTCCCAACACATTGATTGACTGTAGGTAAGACACACTTGTCTTTGTACTTGTCACACGTTTGACACCATCTGAACCAAATAACTTTATCTTGGTCTCATCAGAGTACAGGACATGGTTCCAGTAATCCATGTCCTTAATCTGCTTGTCATCAGCAAACTGTTTGCATTATTTCTTATGCATTATCTTTAGAAAAGGCTTCCTTCTAGGAGTTTAAAAAACAAACCACAGGCACAATTTTCCTTGAAAGTTCAAGAGTACTTTATATAATTGTACAGTCTTTAGTTACATTTTAACTTCAATTGTCACTTATTGTTTACAACACTGTGTTAATTCAAATAGCTTCAAAGAGTCTGTAGTGTCAAAAAGTCCTCAGAGACTTTAGGTACTCACAGAAAGGTATATCTCATTGGTAATACTTGTTATAAGGCTGTTGGCATGATCAATGTTTCACCGAACAGTCGTGTGGACATTTCGGTGGCTCTAAATTCTCCTTCTAGGACGACAGCCATGCAGACCAATTTGATGCAGTCTGGAGCGTATGGTCTGAGCACTGACAGGCTGACCCCTCAGCAGCAATGCTGATAGCACTCATATGTTTATTTGAAACAATAATCTTTGGATATTTCACTGAGTATGTGCACTTAACTTTTTTGGTTGACCATGGCAAGTATTGTTCTGAGTGGAAACTGTCTTGTTAAACCACTTTATGGACTTGGCCACCGTGCTGCAGCTAAGGGTGTTGGCAATTTTCTTATAACCTATTCCATCTTTATGTAGAGCAACGATTCTTTTTCTCAGGTCCTCAGACAGTTCTTTGCCATTTGATGCCATGACGAAACGCGTCAGCTCACCACCCCTCTGGTCGTTCCTCTTGCACATTTATTCGTTTGTTTGTGGCACTTCCAGCATTTCGTTGTTTTCTAATAAATGGACTTTGAATCTTAGCAACATTCTTGGTGCCAATCCATCTTTTGCTCTACTAACCAAGTGTTGTGCGTCTCATGGAACGCGGATTTGAGCACATGGTTGCTATGGAATAACATTGACCATTGCTGAACAGCGATATAGAGGTGAGCTGGTTTCGTTTGTTCTTTATACGTGTTATACCCCAAAGCCATAGTATACCTTCTCACTCTGAGCACTTGGCAATTTCATTTGTGGGTGGCACAGGCTACATGTAACTGACATATCGTGAGCAGGAACACGGGCTGGTCTGTGAGATCATTGGGTCTAGCTAGTGAGTCTCTAGAGAGCTGTTCCTCCTAAAGTCTTGTGTGGGGGTTTATCACCACCCTGTCATCTTAACCTGCACTGCATTGGGACCGCTGGTTTAGTGTAAGCACCTTCACTAGAGATGTCCCTAGAGCAGCAAGTGGTTTCAGCTGCTTCTTGGAACAACAGTGCTTGGGCTGAAGAAGGCCCTGGATATATTGCAATTGTGACCAGAGTTGAGAAACTACTCACCCATGTGCCCTGCCATCTTCATTCATTTTAAGAGACTATAGCCATCTCACTGTTGCCCTCATGGAAAGACTGTTGTCAAAGTAACATAATTCAAAGCATCATTATGGGACTCATAATAGGATCAAAGCTCACATGTAGAACTGAACCTCTAATATGCTAGAATCCATTTCTCCTATTGTGGTAATAGATGTTGGTCACACCTTTATGGCATATTCTGTGTATATACAATGAACATATTCTGATATATTGCAGCATACTATCAGAGAGCTTTGCACTGTTGCTGATGTGCTAAGGTCACAGGGAACTGCCTACACGGGCTAGAATTCACTTCTAAGGGTACGTTCACACAGTGCATTTGAACTGAATCTGGCTCAGAATCAGCATCCAATCCAACTGCAATCCGACTCTCATTATTCTATATGGAAAATCAATGTTGGATTCTTTAGATAGATTCTGCACTGAATCATCACCTCACATTATAGTATATTGGAGGTAGAAAATCCGCCTCTGAAAACCAGAGTCAAAGCCTCATCTACAATTCACGCTTACAATCGCAGATTTTATGACGACATGACGCAAATTTTGCACTGAAAATTGCAGCGTCTGAATCCAGCCTGTGAATGCACCCTAACGGGAGAACCTGGAGTGTATGGGTTTTCACTCTCAGAATGAACAATATTTTGATCCATTGACAGAAAAAACCTTCATTACACAAGTATCAAGCTTTATTTGCATAGAAACTAAAATACATTTTAATGGGTAGAGCTATTTTACATGGCCAATATTAGGGCTATATCTTAGATTCTCTGTTATGAAACTCTGAGATCCTACCAAACTGAATTCTCAGTGTTTTAAGTCCTGCTCAGGGAAACCACGCCATATCTGGGTATTACAACAATACAACAGATATTTAAATGTTGCCATATTACTTGTGAAATAAGCCTTAATCAGACCCACAGCCAATCATCTATTCAGAACTGCATAGCCTGTGCATGCAAAGTACTAAATCAGACACGCAGCAGGAATATTGTGACTCCAAGCAACAAGAATAAAAAACAACTAAATAACGTACACTTGATGAACATTTGTGTTAGAAAGATGCGGGATCCTACATTTCTGCATGTATTGTCAGTGTTAGGCAGGTGTCAGTTTATTAAATACAACTCACAGGTCAACAGAAAACACAAGATACAAAGTTCAAACATCATATCATTAAATTTATAACACGAACATCAGTAAGTAATGGAAACACATATCCATTAATTGTTGTGAAAGCCGGCAATGAAAACGATGTCTTCAGTCTGATGCTGTACACTAATGGCCATAATATGTGCTGATCTGACAGGTTAGAGACCAAAAGCAACTACATTATTATTTTGATTGTTTTACAAACTGTTTTATGTTACAGCAAACAAACATCTATTAGTTCAAAATTTAAACAATACATGATCATTTCCCTACTTGCATCACAGCACACCTCAATGTTTTGCCTTTGCTGCATCAGTTATGTAATCTCCTGAAACACCTATTACTTGATGTAACGCCTTTCCACAATGTATGGTCCCATCATTTTACATTAACATAAGCCCAAAAGAGTTAATGGGAACATTTTACAGACCTTTCAATAAGAAAAATATTAAATACAGAATAAGGATACCCAACCTATTAAAGAGTTTCTCAGTGCATATTTCCAGTACCTGAAAGTTTCTTCATTTCTCTTCAAATCTTCTCGGATGTTCCTTTCGAAGGTGCAAAGTACATCCTTGCTCACCGCCTTCTGTAATCCCACTATCCTCTATTTCTATCAAGACACTCAAGTTAATATTCAAACAGTGAGGAGTTTCTTTCCTGTATGTTATGGCTCTCCCCTCCCTTCTAGGGAGGGTCAGTAAAGGGGGAAAGTCAGGAGTGTGACACCTTTATACAGTCTGTGACCGAAGTGTTAGATGTTCATTGAGGGGGATGTTTGCTGAGAATTAGTACAGTAATATCAGTTTTACACTGTAAATTATCAATGTGCAATGCGTTAAATAGAAAGTGTCATATGCTGCTAAGCCAGGTCATTAGTTAAACGTTTCTAGCTGCTTCAGTGTCTAATACAAATAAAAAGTCTTGAACTGTGATATATATATATATAAATTTCAATTATAACAATGAACCCAGAAGAGCCAAATAAAACCATTGTCATATAGCTACCAGTATGCTTGACTACAAATGTATTTTCTCTGCTCACTCTCCTTAAGCACCTGAGGCTACATCTCTCTGTGCTGCTTATATTCATAAATAATGGTATTGCCTTAATGTTTTAAGTGAAGAGCAGGAAGACAATAAGGGGCCGTTTACACGGCAGTGGACAAATACTGGCCGGTTTGCCGCCCGTCCCCACGGCCGCGGGGGGGGGGGGACGGCTTTTCTCCGCGATGAGTGAAGAACAGCCCACCCCCTCCCATTGAGATGCACATGTTCCGTCCGGAAACCGGACGGAAGAGTGTGCATGTTCAATGTTTTGTCGCCGGTCCGCCGGACGGGAAACCGTCCAGTGGAGACTGCTGCACGGGTTTTCCATAGAGCACAATTGTGCTCATTTTCGGCCGTTTTTTCAGGCGGTCTGAAAATCCGCAAACAGGCTGAAAAACCGGCCGAAAACCCGTGCAGTGGGGACATGCCCTAATGTGGCTTGTAGACTAAGGAGCAACAGAACAGAAACAGTTAAATCCTGGATTTACCATGGGTTGACATACTAGGTTCTATACTAGGATATAAATTGATAACCAAATGGATTGTGCTTGGGGTAAGAGCTGGCAGGCTGGAGCTGACCCACAGGGGAAACCCACGATGGGCCCCTCACCATGGCAGACCTGGAGTTTCTTTTAAACTGCAAATACATCCTTGGGAGATGAACCTAGAATACAGGAGGTACAGTGATAAAAGTGCACTTTTATCACTTATGTCATGTAAATTGACTCCTTTAAACACGTCACTCACTTTATTGTATTTTACAATACACCCATGTGTTTAATATTGGTATAAGTCCTTTCATCCCTTATTAGTATTAGTCCCATTGTTCCCTATTAGATCTAGGTACTTAGCAGTTCACATATTATCCAACCACATGCAGGCTATGTGCGTCTGCGCCGTGATCTGACCGGTCCTTTCCCTTCGTTCCGGCGTCTTTTGGGTGCTCGTGCGCATGAATGGAAATGCGCATTCCGGCGCATGCGCAGTACAGCTAGACGGCCGGAAGTGGGGCACGGTCCGCTCCGATCCCAGCGCGGACGCCGAATTTGCATGCTGTGATCAGGTGAGTTTCATTTCAAGAGATATTGGCCCTATATATACAGCATCTCTAGGGCAGTAAATCCATTGTCCACTGAAGAAGCCGTTTATTGGCGAAACGCGTCGGGACGGGGTTCGCGGTTATTTCCATTTCCCTCCTTTGACATGGGTAATACGACTTGTTTACTATTGTTGACACTTTAAGTCATTTTGTTTACCCAGTGTAGTCAGTGTAGGGTGTGGTACTCTTTTTTTTACATGTAACATATGTTACCAAGTTATAAAGCTTTGTATCAAGGATCCTATGCACTTTAAACTATGAGATACGTGTTTACCTTGGATACAATTTTTGGTTATTCATATATGATATGTTTTGGGTATTTATTGGTGCTGGCACTATTGATATTTTATAGCTGGTAACTTATCAATATTGGAGTATATGTTGTCACTTTTGCTGTGTCCCCCTGTTTTTGGTTGTCCTCTTGTTTGTACATGTTGTTTTTATTATGTATGTATTATGTCAATAAAGTATTTTGTAAATCTTTTTGAGATAGGACTCCAGTCTTTCGTTGTTTGAAACATCTGTATTATGTACTTCTCCTTGGACAAATAGATAAGGCGACTAATCATAAAGAAGTTGTTGTTATAAGTGACTTCAGCTACCCAGACATAAATAGGGAAACTGAAACCTGTGATGCTCATAAAAGAAACAGTTTCACAGTTCATGCCACAGTCCATGCCTTGGACCGCAGACGTGCCTGTCCCTCCATTGCTGTGCCTGCTGCAGGTGTCGCGGCGGACAGTGTCACTGCTGCTGTGTCCCCTGCTGTACTTACAGTGAGTTATGCCGGCAGGTTTAACTCGCCCTACCTCGCTCCTGCTCTGTGGCATCCTGTAAATGCATGCGTGCCAGTGCACAAATATTTAAAGGGATACTACCTAATTACCTATACATTCATCTGGGGCCTCCTCTGATTTAATGAACTTACTGCCTCTGTTCCTGGTCAGTTAGTGGAGGTTCTTCTGTGATCCTTCCTGACCCCTGTCTGTTGTGCTGTTTGCTGGGTTACCTGTGTCAACCCTGCATTACCCAAAGTATTACTACTGCTGTTCCTGCCGCTGCACGAGTCTATTACCAAGATTATCCCTGCTGTTATATGCAGTTGTATCAGTCCATTACCTGCCTGGGACTCTGTTAGCTGCCTACAGCTACACCTCTTTAGTTATTGACAAAAACCTGTTTGTCACATATCTAACTGGGTGGGCCAGAGAGGAACCGATACCATAGAACACCGGGTATTGTGGATCACCTGGACTACCATGGATGTAGATAGTAAGGTGGAGCCCACGCCATGGTTCGGAGTCTAAGAGGTCACAACCCATCACCTCTGCCTATACCCGGTGTCCTTGTCCTGCACGTCAACTGTCACTGCGGGTAGCCACATCAGGGGTAGCAACCTGAGGATTCCCTGCAGAGAAGTCTGTCCAACCTTGTGTCAGACTCCGATGAAGACTGGGGGCCTCTTAGACGCCGCTCCCTGGCATGGGCTCCACCTAACCATCTACACTTGTGGTGGCCCAGCTGATCCACAATACCTGGCGCTCTACGGTATCGGTTCCTACTTGACCCCGTTAGATACGTGACAAACAGGTTTTTGTCAATAACGTAAGGTAATTACCTCTCCTAACTGGTGTAGCAGCCGACAAGAGAAAAGAGCCTTTTGGATGTAATATTAACAGACTGACAGAGTAACAAGGGTTCAGGTTGGGGGGCACCTAGGAAAGAGTGACCACAATATAATAAATTTCCAATTATCCTTCATTAGAGAAACCACAAAACCATTGAATTTTGGAAAGGCTAATTTTAATCTGCTTATAGAGGCTCTAAACCATATTGACTGGGACACGGTATTCAAAAATAACAAGACAGATAATAAATGGGAAATTTGAAAAAATATCTTAAGTGCTCATTGTGAGCGGTACATAACTTATGGAAATAAAATGATTAGAAACAGGAAACTAACAATGTGGATCAACAGAGATCTAAAGGAGGCAATACATAACAAAAAAAAAGCATTTCATGTACTAAAACAGGAGGGCAGTGAAGAGGCACTAAAAAGCTATAAGGAAAAAATGAAATATGTAAAATAATGGTAAACACAGCAAAGCTGGAGACAGAAAGGCAGACCTAGCCCCCTGGCTCTGGATTGCTGCACCACCATACAAGCATAGCATCACAGCAATCGTGTACACCACCACCCAAAAAAAAAAAAAAAAAGGAGTTGATCACTACCTCTTACCTCTCTTGGGCTCCATGCAAGCAGACTGAAAGAAAAAGGGCATTAACCTTTATACAGACTATTGCTAATTAAGAACACCTGGGCTCATCCAAGTAAAAAAAAGTAAGGACATATTGTAACATAGACTTGGAAGAGAGAGACATGGACCACACATATTCACACTATATGTTGATCTACTGTTTCTCAGCAAAAACTTACAGAAACGTATAGTTTTTTTATTGTTTCAATATGTCTTTATTTTTTTACTTGAACGAGCACTCCTCCTCATTTGGCCCATGTGCTTTTAATTAGCAGTAGTCTGCTTGCAGGGAGCGGTAAGCAGTAGCGAACCTTTGGCGGCCATTGTTGCTGTGATGCTGTGCTTGTGTGGTGGTGCAACCCAGAGTCGGGGGGGCTAGGTCTGACAGCATTGGACCGCTGGGTTGTGCCCCTCACTGGTGTGGCTGTTGCTGGTGCAGTGGCGGTCGCCATGCAGTACTACTCCATTAGCATATTAACCCACTACAAAGAGGTCACCATGAAGTGGCAAGTAGGCTTGTACCATTTGATCAAAAAGTATACTAAGAACCTCATGTTCATTTTTGTAACTTTTTTTTCTGAAAAGCAGTAGATCAACGTATAGTGTGAGCATATACGGTCCATACCTCTTTTTGCCTAGTTGTGTATAAAATAATGCATTTCTATATACTGTAAAATTTTACTAGCATTGTACCCCTTTCATGTATACAATATGTATTTTCAACAGTAATATGTAACCAGAAAATAACCTTTTGTTTAAATCAAGTTTTATGTTGAACATATTTTTAGAATTCTTGATGAATTGTATATATTCTACATCACTATTTTAAAAAATCCTGAAACTATGCAATTTTCACCTTGGCCACTAAACCTAATCAAAGGCTGATACTTCATGCTCTGTAGCAATCACTTTTAAGTAGTCTCTTCATTAATAAGGCTATATCTACACAGCACTGGATTTCGGTCGGTTTTTCAGCAGATTCAGTATTTAGAAACCCAGCGCTGTGATGCCCTTAATAGAAATCTGTGTTGTAGTCTACGCAGCATGGATTTTTTACTATAAAAATATAAAAGTATCGTGAAAAATTTACCATTTTCAAACATCAAAAATTTGTGTAGTGTTGGACAGATAGTTATTCCATCTACCATATGTCTACTGACATAATTTTTTTAAATGTGTTTTTTTTTAGAAATTTAATAGTAATTTTCACATTTTCAAGAAAATTTGCAATTTACGTTTTTTTAGGGACCAGTCCAGTTCTGACTTTGATTGACCTGTATGTTAGATACCTCCATAAATGACTTCATTTAAGAAACTACACCCCTTAAAGTATTCAAAACAGCATTTAGGAAATCTATTAGCCATTTAAGTGTTTCACAGGAATTAAAGGGCTACAGCCCTTAAGGAATATATCCAGGGGTATAGTGAATATATCGACCCCACAGGTGTTTCACAATTTTTTTTCAGTGTTAGGCCATGTTAACACGTCTTAAAATGGGCCGTATATCTGTCCGTAATTACGCGCCGGAGTGCGCCTATTACGGGCCGAAAAAGGCCCATTCATTACGGTAATTCACAGTTCTCATAGAGAACTATGGATTACGTCTCCTCTCCCTGCTCGACGAATACACCGAGGGGGGAGATAATTGACATGTGAATTACTAGCTGCAAATACGCGCCGCTAGCAATTCAAGTCTATGAGCCGGCGAGGTGCCGGCCCCCTGCTCAGTCCCCCACTCCCGCCCCGCCCCCGGTCACACGGCGTAATTGCGGGGCGTAATTACGCCCTGAAAATACACCGTGTGAACCGAGCCTTACGCTGTGAAAATGACGACATTTTTTTTCCCCAACAATCTGCAAATTTAGCTGAAAATGTTTAATTTTTACAAAGAATCTTGGAAAACAGCCCCTGAAATTTTGTTACACAATTTTTTCCAAGTTCGGCAGTACCCCATATAAAAAGGGTTGGAAACTGCTGTTTGGGCGAAAGGGGAAAAGGGTGTATAAGGGGGGAGTGTTATCGGGGTTTCTTTAAAACGCGGGATTTTGGGGGGTTTGTCAGTCGCTTTTAAACATGCCCCCAAATACAGAACAGGTGAAAACCTTCCAAAATTGGATTCAAAAACCGGGCTCTTTGGATTTTAAACCGGGGTGGAAAAAACGGGGGTTAGCAGACATAAAGTTTCCCTATGGACCTGCGTCCTTGGGGCCCCCTGGAGCCCTTTGAAAGGTCCCTCCCAACCATCGAAAATTCCTGGAAGTTTCCCCGACCCCCCCCCCGGCCCCAATGAACGAAACACAAAAGGTTTCACTGCGTGGGCCCTGTGATCAGTCAGCGTCCACAACCCCTTTGTTTTAGACCGAAAAAAGTTGGGGAAGACAGGGGGGCTGCAGGTCCCCCTCCCTTTGATTACAAAATTAAAAGTGTGCTTCACCGGCAGTGGACAACTCCCGGGTGGGTTTTACCCGGGGGTTTTTTGGGCCCGGGTTTTTTGGCCGGCGTGGGGACGGCTTTTCTCCGCGCTGAGGGGAGAACACCCCTCCCCCCCCCATTGGGTGACAATTCCGGCCAAAACCCGGGATGGAAGAATGAACATGCTATTCTAAAAAAACCGAAAACCGGGCTGAAAAAAGGGGCCCAAAAACCCGTGCCAGGGGGATATGCCCTAACCCCCTGGGGTGAGCTAAATTAATTTCCCCTGACACTTTTTAACCCTAAGGCTATGTTCACCCCGGTTTAAATTTTGCGGAACAAATTTTACGCCCCGCAATTACGCCTGGGGAAAGGGGGGGGGGCGGGGGGCACGGGGGGGTGCGGGGGGGGGCCGGCATTTTTCCCCGGGCCCCCTTTGCCCTTGAATTGCCACCCGGCGCTTTTATACCCCCGCTAGAAATTCAAAAGGTAAATTATCCCCCCGCCCGGCGGGGAGAGGAGACGTAAATTCTTTAAGTTCTCAATGGAAAACTGTAAATTTACCGTAAATGAATGGGGCCCTTTTTCCCCCCCGGGTTAATTGGCGCACTTCGGCGCGAAATTAGGGGCCCCAAAAATACACCATTTTAAAGGGCCGGGGTAAACAGGGGCCCTTTAAGTGGCAAAAAGGGGGTTTGAAATCCCCCCAGCTAGCAATAGCCCCTGTAGGACGCTATGGGCCCAGGATTTAAGCCTATGGGGGCCCCATACAGATCTTTCATTTCCCCTTTGGGGGTTTTTTTAACCCCTTATTTTTAAACCCGGTAGTATCACTTCTGTGGAGCTGATATATGTCTATGGGGGTGATAATTCCCCCTTACCCGGGGGTTGCGTAAGATTTTCAGAGCTGTTATTACTGTGGCCCTTATAAGGACCAATCAATAATATATTAAAAAGTATGAAAACTGAAGGTTTGAAGAAAATATATAGGCCCACTTTTTTTTTATTTTTTTTCAAAATTTTTGCCAAGCAATTGTTTGGGTTATTTAATAAAATTTGGGTTTAACCCTTTTCCTCATTTAGCCCATACCCTTTAAGGGAAAAGAAAATTTTAAAGCATTATTAACCCCTTAACACCAAGGCTTTTTTTCCCTTGTTTTTCCCTTCCCGTCTTCCAGGCCCATGGTTTTTATTTTTCCACCACATAGACCTGAGGCTTTGTTTTTTTTTGCGGGAAAAAGATGATTTTCCCAGGGGTATTATTTATTTACTAAAAAATTATGGGAAACCAAAAATAAAAATTCAAAGGGGGAAAATGGGGGGAAAAAATGACTTGCGCCATGTTTAAGGTTTTTTTTCTTTTGCGACTTTTCAATCTTCAAAAAATATAATGTGTTTCTGTTTTACGGGTTTAAATACGCATCGCCAATATCAAAAGTAGGTTTCCCATTAAGTTTTTACCGTTAATAAAACTTCCAAATATTTTCTATTTTGAATTTTGGGGGCGGGGGGCCCCTTTTTTCGGCCAATAACTTTTTTTTTAAAACCCTCGAGTCGTGAGGGGGCATTTTTTGCGGCTGTAATGCACTTTTATTTCTGCAGTTTGGAATGAATCCAAAATTTTTGGATTACATTTATTTCCCAATTTTTTGGGGATGTGAAATTTAACAAAAAAAAAGCAATTTTTTTTTTACATTTGAAATTTTTTTTTCTTCTACTGTGTTCGGTGTTGGGGTAAATGATGTGATGTTTTAAAAAGTGAACTTTTTTGGGCGCAGCAAAAACCCAAATATAGGAAGTTTTTTTATTTTAAAAAATAAAAATGGCAAAGGGGGTGATTGAACTTTTAATATTTTTTAACTTAAAACATGTTTTTTTTTTTTTTTTTTAGGGTGCTTTCCCCCCATAGGGCGTGATCATTTATACAGCATAATGCATTGTAATGCAATTCATTAGGGTGTACAAAGATGGTGGCACAGTTTCTCATTGATTTAGAAACCATTTTTGCAATGGCTTCTAAGGGGTCAAACAGCGCAGGATGGCAGCGTCCTGCACTGTAACCAGCGGGTGTTAGGTGCTATTAGCAGCTGACAGCCGCCAGCTATGTAGCGGGATCGTGCCGCAATCCCACTACAAAGCTCCTTACCGGCATTTGGACATACTCATACGTCCAATGTTGGTAAGTGGTTAATGCACCCATGGATTATTCTATGGTCCCTGCTCACCACATGACTGTAGTTACCTTGCTGGGTCACATAGATCCAACAGTGCAGTGATGAGAGCCAGTGCTCGCATAGCACAGGCTTGGAGCTTGGATTTAAGTTGGCTCAAGTCCCAAACTTTTAACCCCCTAGATGTTGTAGGCAATAGTGGACACAGCATCCATGTGATTAACAGAGGAAGGTAGCTCCTTCTGTGTAACCATCAGCGCCCCTGCAACATGATGGTCGGATATGGGTGGTTGCAATGGCAGCTGGAGGCTAAATAATGGCCTCTGGGTTGCAATGTAATGGTACCTATTAGGCCCCACTAGAGATGGATTCTAATAAACTGCATGTCACAGGCAAAATACATAGCAATACATTATTGTACTGCTGTGTATTACGGTATATGTGATAAAGAGATTTCACAGTCCGGTTTCCATGTTTTGTAATATTTATAATAGTACACTTGAATCAGTTTTTTTTTTTGAAGGAAGGTGGGGGGGGGGGGGGAGGACGACTCCATTGAAAAGTTTGCTATAGGGCCCAGCCATTTCTAGTTACACCCCTGGATCTCATTTAGGGGTGCATTATGCATTTTGGGCACACACCTGTTCCATAGTTTTTTTTTAGCATTGGACCATGAAAATGGGGGGAAAAATTGCAGTTCCGTCATGGTTTTTTGGGATTCAATTTTACAGCGTTCGCTGTGCAGTGTAAATGACTGGATGAATTTACTATTGTGGTCAGTACGATTGCAATGATATAAATTTTATATAGATTTTTATGTTATTACTTTTACACAATAGAAATATATCTATAAGAAATGTGTTTTTATGTTGTCTTATTCTGACAGCCATAACTTTCTTATTTTTCTGTATATGAAGCTAATTATGGGCTTGTTTTTTGCGAGATGAGTTGACGTATTGATTGGTACCATTATGGGTTGCATATGACACTTTATCACTTTTTATGAAGGTTTTTCTGAGGTGTTTTGAACAAAATACAGCAATCGTGGTAGTGTTTTTTAGTTTTAGTTTTTACAGCAGTCATCGTGCGGTATAAATGTCATCCTAGCTTTACTCAGCAGGTCGATACAATTACAGGTGATACCCAATTTGTATTTTTTTATGTTTTACTGCTTTTACACAATAAAAACACTTTTATTCAAAAAGGAAAACAATTTTTGCATCTTCATAGTCTGAAAGCCATAACTTTTTTATTTTTCTGTGTACAGAGCTGTGAAGGGGCTTGTTTTTTTGTGGGATGATTTGATATTTTTACTAGTATCATTTTTTTGTGGGACAAGGCTTTTTTAACGCTGAAGGCAGGGTGAAGAAAATACTGCAATCCTAGTACATTTTTTTATTTTTAACGGTGCTCACCTTGCAGTATCAATAACAAGTTAGTTTTACTCCCTAGGTCGAGAATAATATGGCGATACCCAGTTTATATAGTTTTTTTTTATATGTGCAAGCACTTTTTTTTATCAAGTGTTTTTATTGTGTAAAATAATATTTATGCATTGCTATCTTCTGATAGCCATAACTTTTATATTTTTCCATATATAGAGCTATGTAAGGTTTGCTTTTTTTTTTTTGCGGGATGAACTGACGTTTTAATTGGCACCACTTTAGTGTTTATATGAGTTTTGATCGCTTTTCATTCCATTTTTTGTGCTGCGGGATGAACAAAAATCGCAATTCTGTGACTGTTTTTTTTTTCCGGCGTTCACCATACTGGTTAATTAACGTGACATATTTATAGGGTGGGTTGTTACGCACGCGGCAATACCAAATATGTGTACTTTATTTATTATTTATCTTTTTTGGGGCGATTGCTGTTTGTAGGGCAAAAGGGCAGTGTACGTGTTGTTATTTTATATTTTGTGTTTGTGTTTTACTTTTTTAAATTTCTTTCACTTTTCCCCATAGGGGATTTGTATCAGCGATCTTCAGATCGCTGTTACAAGGTGCATCATTGCTGCTGTATACTGGTTACCATGGCGACTGTCAATCACCATGCCCACAATGCATTGTGGGCATGGTGACGTCACAGACAGCCCGGATGCCTTAGTAAAGCATCTGGGCTGTCGGGTGAGTGGACCAGTAGTTCACTCCTCCTGCCTGCAACTTCGCTATCACGACTATGATAATTCACGACAGCGAAGGGTTAATCACCTCCGGCCACAGGTGATGTGGCATGAGGCCTGCGCTGGCCCCAGTTTGCGATCGTGCAGGGCTCGCCTGCAAGCCCGCACGATCGCCAGGACGTGCCCATACGTCCATTTGCGGGAACGCACTTCCCACTAGGAGGAATGGGTACGTCCTATGTCGGGAAGGGGTTAATGTCTTTTTTGTTTTACGACATTAGGGTCGGTTTTCGGATTTTAAAACCAGTGAAAAAACGACTGAAAACCATCCTCATAGATCGGAATAGAAAATCCGAGCTGTGTAGAATTTTCTGACAGTCGGATTTCAAAACCGACCGATTTCAAAAATTTGTTACATTCTTCCACTGAATTCCTGACAGAAAATGTACCATTCAATTGACCAAATCCAAAAACCGCCACAAAAAACTGGGCCAAAAAAACAATTACAAAAGATATAAATTTTATATAGTTTTTTTATATTTCATTACTTTTGCATAATAGAAATGCATTTGTAAAAAAAATTGTGTTTTTATGTTGTCATATTCTGACAGCCATAAGCATTTTATTTTTCTGTATATGGAGCTGATTAAGGGCTATTTTTTGTGAGATGAGTTATGTTTTTACCCCCTTAAGGACCCGGCGTTTTTTTTTTGTGACACGTTCGTTTTTCCCTCCTCGCCTTCTCAGAGCCATAACTTTTTTATTTTTCCACCTACATAGACCTATGAGGGCTTTTATTTTGCGGGACAAGATGTACTTTCTAAGGGTGTTATTCACTGTACTATAGAATATACTGGAAAACCGCAAAAAAAATTCCAGGTGGGAGGAATTGTGAAAAAAAAACAACGTATTTTTCGCCATGTTTGCGGGTGTTTTGCTTTTACAGCGTTCAATCTCCTGTAAATATAATGTGCTATCTGTATTCTACAGGTCGTTACACATCCGGCAATACCAAACATGTAGGGTTTCCGTTATGTTTTGGTACCGTAAAAAAAAAAATTCCAAACTTTTTCTATTTTTGAAATTTGCACCACAGCACCATTTTGTGCAACCAATAACTTTTTTTGTACGAAATGAGGGGGCATTTTATGCGGGCTGAAGTTTACTTTTTATTGCTAGCAGTTTGGAATGCATGCAACTTTTTTGATCACTTTTAATCCATTTTTTAAGTGACGTAACATGACCAAAAAATGCAATTTTGGCGTTTGGATTTTTTTTTCTTTCACGGTGTACGGGATAAATGATGTTATATTTTTATATATCGGACTTTTTAGGACGCGGCGATACAAAATATGTGTAACTTTTTTATTATTTTATTGTTTTTATTTGTAAAATGGGGAAAGGGGAGTGATTTGAACTTTTAATACTTTTTTGTTAAAACTTTATTCCTTGTTTTTTTTACTGTAACATTGAGTCCACCTAGGGTGCTTGACCACTAGGTGGCGCGATCGTTAATACAGTCTAATGCATTAGACTGTACCAAGATAGCGGTTTCCCCACTTCCTGTCTGCGGTCGGAAGTGGGGCAAACCAGGACATGGCAGTGACGGGAGCCTTCACAAGTCTCCCTGCTGCCATGTCCAGGCGTCGGAATGCCGCAGTTATGCTGCGGCGATGCCGATCGCCCTGAAGATCAGTGCGCAGCACCGATCTTCATTCATTCAGACGCCACGGCCATCTTTGCCGCGGCATCTGAAGGGTTAAACAGGACGGGCGAGCAACGCTGCATGTTTGCGCTGTAATGGCCGGGTGTTAGCGGCGATTAGCCGCTAACACTCGGCGGCTGTGCTGGGGGGGGTCACAGAGCGATCCCCCTGCAAAGCCCCTTAGGGACCCTGGGACGTACTCATACGTCCAGAGTCCTTAAAGGGTTAATGGGATTCATAAGACACTTTGATCGCTTTTTATCCACGATTTAGGATGGCAGGTTATACAAAATACAACAGTCCTGGTAGAGTTTTTTATTTTTATTTTTTATAGTGGTCACTGTGTAGTATAAATGACATGCTAGTTTTACTCAGCAGGCCGATATGATTACAGCGATACCCAAAGTTACATATTTTAGGTCATGTTTTAATGATTTACACAATAAAAAAAACTTTTCAAAAATGAAAACATGTTTTTTTTGCATCACCTAAGTCCTAGCTTTTTTATTTTTCTGTGTACGAAGCTGTTTATGGACTCTTTTTTCGGGATGAGCTGAGGTCTTCATAAGTACCATTTTTAGGGGAGAAAATACTGCAATCTTGGTAGTGTTTTTTATTATAAATGTTTATAGCATTTACAGTCAGGTATATGTGATATTTAAGTGCTAAGCTGTCAGGTGATACAAATACAGTGATACCCAATTTATATAGTTTTTTTATGTTGTTGCACTTTAAAAAAAAAAGTGCTTTTATTGTGTAAAACAGTTTATGCATTGCTGCATTCTGATAACCATGACTTTATCATTTTTTGTATATGGAGCTGTGTTAGGGGTTTTTTTGTGGAACGAAGTGACATTTTCATTGGTACCATTTTGCCGTTTGTATAACTTTTTGATTGCTTTTTTTAATTTTATGTGCTCCAAGATATACAAAAATCGCAATATTTTCATTTTTTTTACTGTGTTCATTGAGCAGGTTACATAACATGGAAGGCAAGGTCATTACACATGCGGAATACCAAATATATGTACTTTATTTTCTATCTTTTTTAGGGCGATTGGCATTTGTAAAGGGCAAAGGGCGGAGTATGTGTTTTTATTTTTTTGTTTGTTTTTATTTTACATGTCCCCATAGGGGACTTAACTCATGATCTGTGAATCACTGTTAGAATACATAGCAGTTAATCGCTGTACTGCTATTTATCCCAACTGTCAATCACAAAGCCCGCCTGTGCCCTCAGGGCACACCGGGCACAGTGACATCACAGGCAACCCAGAAGCCTTTGTTAGGCTTCCGGGTTGCGAGGGAAGGCATCGGCACCCCGCGATTGCTATCTCCCTCAGTCTTTCTCCTTAGCTACCACGATTGACGGCATTGGAGGGGTTAATCAGTTGCAACTGGAGTAAACTCCACTCGTGGCCAACTTACAGCTGGTTCGCACGATCATGTTGCTGTAAATATATTAAAAAAATAGTCTAAAATCTGAACATCTCACGGAGCACTGTTCAATCTAACATCCCAAAATGGAAGGAGTATGGCACAACTGCTAACCTCGCAAGTTCTACACCTAAACTGACAGCCCCGAGAACGAGAGCACTGATTAGAGAAGCAGCCAAGAATCCCAGGGTCACTCTGGAGGAGCTACAGAGGTACACAGCTCTGGTGGGAGAATCTTCACAGAACAACTATTACTTATGTACTCCACAAATCTGGACGTTATAGAAGAGTGGCAAGAAGAAAGCACTTTTTGAAAGTAAGTTTGCAGAAAGCTATTTAGGGGACACAGCAAGCATGCCAAACGTTGTGTGTGAATTGAAGCCTACACTGTACACCCCCCTAAACACACCATCCCCAACATGAAGCATAATGGTGGCAACATCATGATGGGGGAGGCTTTGCTTCAGCAGAGATCGAGAAGCTGTTCAGAGTTGATGGGAAGATGGGTAGTGCTAAACACAGGGCAATCCTGGAAGAAATCCTGTTAGAGGCTGCAAAAGCCTTGAGACTGGGGCGTAGGTTCACCTTCCAGCAATACAGTTAAACATACAATGAAAGGGTATACATCAAACCATATTCATGTGATAAAATGGCCCAGTCACAGTCCAGACCTTAAAGGGATTTTGCCACAATCTCATTTCATACCTTCTGTATCCAGCTCTTCACCTCTGTGTGCTCAGAAGGGGGCGTGTGTGATTTCTTTGAATTGCATATCATGTGACCAACCAGGATGACATCACCAGGCCTTTCCTCTTTCCAGTCAAAGAAAGGTCTGTTTATGTATAGAACTATAAGTAGCTACATTGTAGCTCAGAAGTAGAACTCTCCTGACACAAGGGTCCTCGGTTAAAATCCCTGCAGGAACCAAACCTGAATTTTTTCTCTCTTTATCAATGCACATACATTATTGAGGTTTCTTTTTTTAAATTTATTTGCACTGTTTGACTAATTACTAAGGAGTACAGAGGACAGGAATAGAGGGACAGCACCTGGGGTTTGAACACTCAGTAGCTGCCTGAGAGGTGATGTTTGAGCATCTGCGACCAGGGCTCTCGGCCCTGGTCGTATCCCCTGGACGAGCTGTAAACAATGGATCACTAAAGGTAGCAGATAAAACAAAAACGGTGCAGAAATTTTAATAATGATGAATGGTGAAAATGTTTATTATTTAATTTAGAAACTTTTCACATCAATTTTACTTTGTGGCAAAACCCCTTTAAACCTTTTGAGAATCTGTGGCAGTACTTTAAAATTGCTGTCCACAAATGTTCACCAACCAATCTGACTGAGCTACAGAGGCATTGCTCGGGTCCCAAAACATCCGGGGCACGGGCCCCTTGTGTTAAATATTGCTCTATAGGGCGGGGTTCACGTGGCATTTTTCACATGAACTGCGGATGTATTTTTACAGAGGAAAAATTGTAGCCAGCGCGTCCCTTTGAAGCTCTCACTGATATTTGTTCTCCCCAGAACAAGTGATCATGGTTCTCAGTGAGATCTAGAAATTACCATAATGTTGGCTCGTATGTCAGGCGTATTGAAATGCAATTATGAGCGTAAGTACGGACCTACATTATGTTGTGAGAACATACACAGTGTATTTGTGGGGCGTAACTGTGCTGTAATGTGTCCAAAGTGGCAGCTGACTGGGTGCAGTGGTCATGTGCCACTAACTTACATCACATTTTGGAACAGTTCTTCTTCGAATGGTGATGTAAGTAGAGGCATGTAACCACTGCACCCAGTCAGCTGCCACAGCGGTGACATCCCCATTCGGAAGCATTGGCATGTCAACAGAAGACTGGAGAGACGCTTCGGCGGAACCGGGAACAAATTAATATAAGTGTTTTTTTTATTTTACTAGGGGCCCAGGAGCTATTAGAATAATTATTTCTTTATGAGGTGGACAACTTCTTTAACACATTACACTATTATGTTGACTGCAGCTGCCACGTTCCCACGTCATGGGAGATCAAGGCCATAGCGATTGTTGTTAAGGGGCAAGACTCTCTATGGAGAGCAGAGGGCAGAAGAAACAGAAAGTACTGTGAAGAAACAGAGCAATGGAGAGAAATAATAGGCTTCTGTGGATAAAATTTTGCTCTGTTGGGGGCAACATGGAAACATGAGGTGACAGGACTCTATGGAAGAAGGACATGCAGAGAGGGACAGAAGGAGGAGAAAGAACTAACAGGCTTTGTGGAAAGACAGAGGCAGAAGACAGATGGGAAGGGGCTTTGTTGGGAGCAAATGGTAACCACTTGATAGACAGTTTCTGTGAAGGTGAAGAGACATGGAAGCAAGTCTGGTAAGGAGGAGGAACAGCATAGCAAGGTCTGTGTGAAGGGGCAAGTGGGGTGAAAGAGGTATGAAAGGTGTCAGGACTCTGTGGGGAAAGGGTGTGGAACAATGTCGCAGGACTTTGTAAGAGAAAGGAAAGTTTGAGGGAACACAATGTAGTGGGGTGAATAGTGGTTCAAGGGTGGAAAATCAATGTGGCTGTGAAAGTGTAGAGAATCTAGGGAGAGACAGTGGGTGGGCAAGTGGCTAGTGTGTGTGCATGTGTGTGTGTATATACAGATATACAGGCATGTACAGTGTGTAGTCTGTCCAGTGTGTGTGACTGTATGGATTAAGGATTAATCTGCCTATGTGTTGGTTTGTGTGCATGTACATATATGTTTGCGTATATATGTTGTATGTATATATGTAGTGTGTGGGTGTATATATATATATATATATATATATATACACCCACACATATATACATACAACATATGTACATGCACACAAACCAAAACATAGGCAGATTAATCCTTAATCCATACAGTCACAGATACTGGACAGACTGCACACAGTACATGCCTGGGTCCCAGGGACTTGGAGCTTCCTCATGTCAGCAGAGGTGATGGTGGGGGCTGTTGTTGGCTCCTGCACAGGTGTCATAAAGTTTCCTGAGTGGGACCTCAGTACAGCAGCAGCTGTTATCAGGACTCAATCAGCTGCTGATACACTGTGTAGCTTCTGGAGACTGGACACAGAGCAGTAAATCAGTATTTTCAAACTGGCAGGAGCTTTGTAGCTGTAACATTTCCCCCCTGTGTGCGGCGCGCAGCCTCGTGTGTCCCTCCCCTTCCTTCCCTGCTGATGCTGGACAGTCAAAGCAGTTGTCTGGCAGCAGAACAAGAAAAATAAGATAAACTTTTTTTTTTTTTCTAAAGAGACTCATTCTTGCTGGCCCCGGGAGCGGAGCAGACTCACTGTTTATGCTTCTGGTCAAGACCCTGATGATTTCCCTGCTTATAATCAGCTTCCTCCATCCACCAGCGGCTGTGCTTCCTCCTCAGCGTAACTGCAGAAAGTGCTGATTGGTGGAATTCAGCGGACTGCGGACCCTGCCGCTCCACCAATCAGCTTTGCTGAGGAGAGGGAGAAGCCCTGCTTGACTCTCGCTCTCTATCACCACTGTCAGCATGTGCTCCTGTGCACCCGACGATCTGAGGTTCGGGGCACAGGCAGTCTTGTCCGGGGCTTGTGCCCCAGACAAAACTACCTAGCGTCGCCCCTGCTGAGCTAGCACTATTCTCAAAAGAAAAATGGGCAAAAATTCCAGCCTCTAGCTGAGAAAAGCTAAATGTTGTCCTAAAAAGTATTTGCTCAGGCTGAATACATATGCACGACACATTTTTCAGTTTTTTAATTTGAAAAAGCTTGTAAAAGCATGTATCATTTTCTTTACACAAATATTTACTACTTTGTATTGCTTTATCACATAAAATATCAATATAATACATTTAAGTTTGTGGCTGTAACATCTGAAAATGAGCAGTTCAAGGGTAGGAATAGTTTTGCAATCCACTGTAGGTCCTTCTACTCTGAATTTGCTCCAATCATCACGGCTAGTTCTCCTCCATTTCCCTTTATGGGGCAGATTTATCAATAGTGCCTAACAGTGTAAAATTAGTTTTACAATGCGCCACATTTATAACAGTGTTTTATAAATTGCGGCGCATGTTAAAATTGTCTGATCTAACTTTACAGCTTTTTTACGTTGACTTACTTCATTCCACTAACTGCACCAAACTTTTGGCACATGGCCTTGGATGCTAAGCCTCGCCTTTTCCCTGAAACCACACCCTTTTACCAAGGACACATCCCTTTTGTCAGACAAAACACATAATTGTAATGCAAAGCATGTATTTTTGGTGCAAATTGTAACAGAATTCTGGCGCACTTGCATTGATAAATGTGCCTCTATGTCTTCAGAGAAAGTCCAGCCATACAAGTCTAACAGGGCTTTAAACATTAGTAGTAATGCAAGCTCCAAACCAAAACCTCTTTTTTGGAAGGAATGGTACAAAGTATTTTCATAAGGGTACGTCGAGACGGCACTGACAAAATACCGGTTGGATTATCCGACAGGTATGCTGTCGTTTTTTGAACGTAAAGACCTCGTTCACACGGCTTATTTCGCCGCGGATTTGCCAACAGATTGACCGTCGGCAAATCAGTCAGAATTAAGTAACAGCCCATTTTCTATTGATTTCAATAGAAAATGCGGCTCGTCGTTCACACGACGCATATTTCCGTGCCGGATTGCCGCCGCGGATTGACAACGGCAATCCGGACGGAAAAACAATGTGCATGTGAATTAATTCCGGACGGATTCACCACCTACAATGATTGGAGATGGTGAATCCGTCGGGAAATCAGTTACAAATACGTGCCACACTTAGTGGCACTTATGTGCAACTGATTTTCAACTGATTTCAGAACGTATTTACCATCGGCAATCCGATGTAAATACGTTCTGAAATAAGCCGTGTGAACATAGCCAAAGGGGGACGGTTTCTGGCCGCAGTTTGTGGATTCAGCTGTCCCCCTTTGCATTGAACAGTTCATGTTCAGCCCAAACACCGGGTGGAAGAATGAACATGTTCTAAGTGTTTTAGATGGTTGGATTTGCCATCAGAAAATCTGGGCTGTGTAGACTACAGCTCGGATTCTCTATTAAAGTCTATGAGGACGGCTGACAGTTTACAGATGGTTTTCAAGTCTCACAATACCACCAGTAAAAGACTTACAGAAATACCCAACAGAGAAACTCAAATGATTAAGAATCTACTTTTAGAATTTTAGAGATTTTCTGGTGTCTATGCATTTTTTTCTGGGCACATCCAAAATATGTTATGTTGGTTCAAGTTTAGAGTTTAAAGGGGTTTTCCACCTCATTAATAAATGAAAGCAGCAGCTCCTGGGCTGCAGCAACATAAAGAAACTTAAACTCACCTTCCTCGGTTCTCCAGCGTCACGTGCCTCTTCTTACATCACTATTTGGAAGAGAACATCTCCGCTCGGTGATGTAAGTAGAGGCACGTGACTGCTGCAGGCAATCAGCGGCTACAGTGGTGATGTCCTTTTTCATGACTAAATCAAAACTAAAAAATTGGAGACGCACCGCTGGCCCCAGTGGAAGGTGAGTATAAGTTTTTTTTTGTTACTGTGGATATGTTAAGGTGGACAACTCGTTTATTACTGGTTAAATAGAAATGGACTTTGTAGATTCATCTGTTTCCCAATCTGATCATCAACTATGAAGTTCTTTGTGTAAAGCAGTCAACTGACTTTTCAGTGCTGTACATTGTTTCTATTTTTATATGTATACATAGTTGCTTCATTTATGTAACCAAATGTTCCAAGGTAAACAGTGTGTTTTACAGTTATTTTAGTTCAAGTCCACAAAGAAACTAAGGGCATGTCCCCACAGCACAGAGCAAATGCCGGTCGGATTATCCAACCGGTATTTGCTCTGTTTTAGGGCCGTGTACACGGCTGCAGGGGGGCAGCTTTTCTCCGTGGTTTGTGGAGAAAAGCCCTCCCCTTTCGCATTGACTTGTTCATGTTCCACCCGAAAACCGGGCTGAAGAATGAACATGTTCAATGTTTTTCGGATGGCCGGCGGTCTAAAAAACCTTCCGCCGGAAAATCTGTGCAGTGGGGACTGCTGAACGGATTTTCCATAGAGGTCCGTGATGAAGTTTGACAGACTGTTTACAGACAGCTTTCAAAACCGGAAACAGTCTGCAAAACCGGCTTTCAAAACCTGTCGGGCGGACATGCACAAAGGCTGTGTCTACACAACAAATGTTAAAATGCTGTCCAAAATCTAACGGCATTTTAACATCGCTGTACCGCGGTTTTTGGATTTCCCGCTGGTCCAGTACATTAACTGTACAGGAAAGCAACGGAAAATAGAATATGTTCTATCTTCTGGCGGAGGGCTGGCGGTTTAGAAGGCAGACAGTAGAATATCCATGCTGTGTAGACTATAGCACAGATTTTCTATTGCAAGCTATGGGCATAGGTTTTTTGTGGATTCTAAATACTGAATCTGCTCAGAAATCCGACTGTAATCCTGTGCTGCATAGACATAGCCTTAGGCTAGGTTCACACGGTGTATTTGCAGGGCGTAATTACGCCCCGCAATTACGCCGTGTGGCCGGGAGCGGGGCCGGCACCTCGCCGGTCCATAGACTTGTATTACCAGCGGCGCGTATACGCCGCTGGTAATTCACAGGTCCCTTCTCTCCCCCCTCGCCGAACAGGGAGAAGAGACATAATCCACAGTTCTCTATGAGAGCTGTGGATTACCGTAATGACTGGGACGTTTTCAGCCCGTAATTTGCGCACTCCGGCGCGTAATTATGGACTGAAATACGTCCAGTTTTAAGCCGTGTGAACATGGCCTAAGAAAGAATTCTGCACTTTTAAAGATGTTCATGTCTTTCTTTTACATAAATTTAATCTGCTGCTTTAATAAATAAAAGATTCACCTTGCCACTCACCTCTGCTCCAGTGGCGACGCTACCAGCGTTTCCCCGGTCTGATATTTACATTCAGCTACTGTGCTTTGCCTGTGCATTCAGATACCAATGCCTGAAGAAGTCTAAGGAGTAACATCAGGCAATCAGTCATGAGCCAACCAGAGCAGCCATATGTAAACAAAAGACCGGGGCAGACTGCTGACAATGTCGCTGCTGGACCAACGCTAAGTGCCAAGGGGGGAATGTTTTTTTTTTGTATTTTAAAACTGTGTGTATTTATTTTATTTTTTTGTAAAAGGCCTTATTCACCTGCAAATTTTTCAGTTTTTGCATCCTTGCATTTCAACAGGCGTAACTTTTTTATTTTTTTGTATGAGGTCTCGTTTTATGCAGGAGAAGATGTACTTTTGGGGGGCATAGTCTGAGTAACTGCAGAATTTAGTTTCATTTTTTTTATTTATTTTTTTTTTTAAACATTCATATTTCCATTAACTAACCGGTTAGATTAATTTTTGGTGTAAAGTAGGCACATTTTATTTTATTAAACATTTTTATTTATTTTTTTACACTTTTTTTTTGAAGGGATAACTTTTAAAATTATTTTTTTACACTTAGTAATCTATTAGCATATTCATATATGCTAATGCATTACTTTCTGTGTCAGTATGACACAGGCAGCATACAGTGTGCCCTGACCGTAGGTTCACGATACAGACTGTATGTATACATAGTTGATACATTTATGTAACCAAATGTACAGTCCTGGGGTTACTCGAGGACCCCAGAGCTGACTGTACAGACATTCTCCTAGCCCCAAAGGGTCATTTGGGGTGCGAATCACCCAATGGAGCACCATCAAAGGGTAAAGCACCAGAGATCGATGGTGTCATCCACTTTTTGTCACGTACAGAGACTGCTCTAGGAATGGAGCTAAGTACTGCTCTGTTCCTAGCATAGCTCCGGTGATGGGAGTGGCAGAACTCCTCTTTCTGCAGCGATGCCGTTGCTGCAGAAGGGGGAACTGCACTGCCTGGGATATATAGTCAGTGGGTGGTCGTTAACAAGTTAAGTAAAATGGATGAAAACAATAGATCAGGGGTCTCAAATTATCTCCCTATTAAAATGGGTGCTCAGACAAAATATCCACTAACCATATCAGTGCTAAAATGTCCCTACACTAGGTGACGTCAACTACCTGAAACTTGAGTAATATGCTGTGTAAAGAGCAACCTAAGTAGCTAGAATAAAATGTTAGAGTGCATAAACTAATCTTAATAACTGTTAAAATCTCATATTATAGAGGCTTTGTTCTACAGTTACATATATAAAGCTTAATTGATGTATAATATCCACTAACCATATCAGTGCTAAAATGTCCCTACACTAGGTGACGTCAACTACCTGAAACTTGAGTAATATGCTGTGTAAAGAGCAACCTAAGTAGCTAGAATAAAATGTTAGAGTGCATAAACTAATCTTAATAACTGTTAAAATCTCATATTATAGAGGCTTTGTTCTACAGTTACATATATAAAGCTTAATTGATGTATAATGAAAGGGTTCTGATATATATTAGCAGGGCCGGGGTGATGGGTAGGCAGAGGTAGGCAATTGCCTTGGGCGCCCCCTCTGCTACTTGATGGGGGGTTTAGTTATGTACTGTGAAGCTACACACACATAAGGAGTCAAGACTGTTGCAGTAGCTCACCTTCCTTAGGGCATGTCCCCACGGCACAGGTTTTCCATCGGTTTTACAGACTGTTCTCGGATTTGAAAGCCGTTTGTAAACAGACTGTCAACCTCTTACATTGACCGTAATAGAAAATCCCGCCAGACGGTTTTTGGCACCGCCGGTGGTCCGAAAAACTTGGAACATGTTCATTCTTCCGCCTGGTTTTCGGGAAGAACATGAACATGTGGGTGCGGAGGGGGAGGGCTTCAATCTGTAAACCACGGACAAAAGCCATCCCCCTTTGTGACAAAAAAACCCAAATACCGGTCGGGATTTCCCAATCGGCATTTGTCCTTTGCCGTGTAAATGCAGCCTAGGCAGCCGACTGATCTTTGCTGGTCCATGGCCTCCCACACGTCCATTTAATCTCTGCTCATGGTGTCGTGTTCTGCGGAACTTCACTCTCTTAGGCTAGGTTCACCTATATGATGCTCTCCCCAAGGAGAGGCATTCCTTTTCTGAGTCACTCATTGCCTCCCACCCAGCCAATACGCTCTGCATTGATGAGGGGCAAAACCCCGAAACAGCTGTATGCAGAGGAGTTATACTGGCCTGGCTACTATCCCTTTTGCTTTTTAAAGACTCAGTGAGTCAGAAGCAAATTGAGGATTTGTTATATCCAATAGAGGGCATTCCAGCTTCTCAGCTCCTTTCCCATAATGCTTTGTGATATATATACACAAAAAGACATAACCGATTTACATTTATTATCAAGAGTATAGAATGTCTCTTATAGAGATAGTCTTGATAATAATGAGATGGGATATATTAAAACTGGCTGGTTTCAGACAAGTGGAATACACTCTGGATTTTCCATGACTGTTTAACATAGAGAAAATCCACAGTTTATCACAGAAGCAGCAATGTAAAAGAGGTATACAGAAATGCTAAAGAAAATCCACCCAAAGCCCCCAACGACCCGCATTGTGGATTTTATCCCCTTCAGGTTGTATCAGTTTTCAGATCCAAGAGTTAGAATTTTTTATTCTCCACTTACATAGATGAATAAGGGTTTTTGCAGGACATGGTGTACTTTTTAATGGTGTCATGGACCGTACCGTATAGCATACTGGGAAACCCAAAAGGTTCGATGTGGGATGGAACGTGAAAAAAACACAATTACACCATATTTGCGGGGGTTTATATAACGATGTGATCGGTATAAACGATGTGATCTGTATTTTGCAGATTGGCACGATTTCCATGATGCCAAATTTATAGTGTTTTCACTATGTTTTAGTATGTTTAAAAACATAGCAACTTTTTCTATTTTTTTTATATTTACGCCGCAGCAGGATTTACTGTGACAAATAACTTTTTTGTTTTTCAATCTATGAACCTGAGTGAGGGCTCATTTTCATTCTGCTCAAGTGCAGTTTTTACATTTGACTTTTGGGAAATTTTTTTTCTTCTACAGTGTTCACTGAACAGGATAAACAGGTGTCCAAACATGGCAGCTACAGAGGCCTTTATGAGGCCTCTGGATGCCATGGCAGCCGAACAGCATCCCACGATCATGTCTTGGGTGAAGGCGATTGGGGACCGCAAAGGACCGTGGCCATACACTGTAATCATTTAGACACTATGGTGGTCTTCTCCATGATATCCAAGGAGGTGGGTCGAGAGCTGGAGAGGCGGGCGCCATTTGCCTAAGGCGCCAAAATGCTTTGTCCCAGTCCTGTATAATAGGTCATATTTATGAAATGAAAAAAACTTCTGTGGCCACCGGCACAGCAGAGCTTTTATTTTTCCAAAGCAAAATAACTGATTAGCTTCTATGGGTAACAAGGACAGTGTCAGAAATTCCCATATATTTTTACAACACATTCAGAGCCTATGTTTGGCATTTACACTGGAAAAATTCATAACCTATACAACATATAGGCTCTATTTATAAGGTGAATGTGTACTAATGCGGATATACTAGACAGAGAACTGTCTACACTGTATAGAACTGTAGTAAAATCTTGGCTATAGAAATTATTAGGTCTGTAGGGAATTTATAGTGTTTTCATCCACTGGCATTAAAAACAGTGAGGAAATGAAACAAAAGTACATAAGAAACTGTCCCAAGTGGTAATTTCCTCCAGCCATGGGCACACTCGTTCTTTCCCAGCCTATGACCTACTACCTTTGGTTATTTACACCTCAATTTACTGCCAGTTTGCTGGTGTGTGTTATAGTGTCCTGTGAGATTTTCTAGTGTGTTGTTTGTTGGTTCTGTCCCTTGGTTTGTTTCTGACATCTCCATTTGTCCACTGCCTACCCTTACCTTCGGCCTGTGACCTGGCTACGATAGTACTCTGGCTGCGCTGACCACTTCGCATATCCAGACTATGCTTTCTCTCTACTCCTCCAGTACAGCGCCTGTCAGCTGTCACTGTGAACGACCACATTGGTGTAGTGACCTAGGAGTTACCAGCAACGAAGATCCCTTGTGTAAGGGTTTAAGGAATGGATACCAGGGGACTCCTTAGACTCTGTTCCTCATCGTGGTTTTATGCCAAAATTCATGGCTGACCTGGTGGATCCACCTCCTGAGTTGTAACACAAACTTGCATCTTTTTTTTTTCTTAATATTGATCAAGTTTTATTTTTATAAATTCATTGAGCCCCTTAAGTATAACAATAAGCAATAAACACTGATGCCACATATCAAGTGTTACCATAAAATTTAAGATCCTACAGCCCAATATCGCACCAATATAATTCAAGACATAGTAAAAAGCTCCGCCTAGCTTACTAGGGGTAATGTGTGCGGGATAAAACTATGGTAACCCGCATCGATTTCACTTGCCAAGCTACTAAAACAACTCAACAGCTTTCCTGGTCATAACTAGTGTACAAAGACATTACATGTTATTCCTCACAGACATCTCTAATCCTACCAAAGCGAAAAGACCACCCTTCATTTAAAATGAATATAAATAATTGTTATATTTAGTATAATAAAAGAAATGAAAATAAAATGAATACAATAGTTGAAATCCAGAAGGCCTACAGCCTGAAAATAAGAGCACAGAACACTTGAAAAAAAGACACGTGTAATAATAAAGACATTTATTATTTATGTACAATGAAGCAGATCAATACCGTAGACAGAAAACCTTTATATGCAGCGTGCATAAGTAAAACACACCTTTACATATAGTTAATAGTTAACTGAATTATGATCCTAACGCAAAACATATTGGAAAATAATCAGATTGTGCATGACTAAAAAGTACTGTAACTCACAGCTTTCCCTGCTGAAGACGGCTCAGCATAAGTCTGGCCTCTGTCTCCACACGAAGAATACGTGCTTTACGCCACAGGCTTCTAGTCACTGCTCGACTACTTTGTAGATCGCGCAAGAGCAAAGTAAGGTGTGAACTCATCCGCTCATGATCCCAGCCCCCAGCATTAGCCTTAAGCTCTCTCAATATCAGAGACCAATGACGTGATGCATCTGATCCTTCTGTAAGGGATACAATAACTCTGACGTCACCCAAAGACTGCAAGGCACGAAGACCACTGTCCGAAAGTTCATTGAAATACAAACTGTAAAAAATAAAGGTAAATATTACTTGTATATTTAAAAGTAAGCAGCAATTATCATTTAACTTTTCCAGCAGTAACAATCTATATCTTTATTTCAGGTAATGGCACTTTTTAACTTTTATTGACTGTCAACAGAATTCCTTTTCAATCTTCTCCAGGTTAAAAGATTTCCTGGATTTCCAAACTGGATTTCCAGAGGTTCGACAATTTTCGTCGGCTCGGCATATGGTGAGATGTACGCGTCGTAGTATTAAAATAACTGATTTTACTTCTAGAACAATGTGTTTCGTGTTAAAAGAGAAACATTGAAAAACCTCATGAAGTGTTTCTCTTAACACGAAACGCGTTGTTCTAGAAATAAAATCAGTTATTTTAATACTACGAGACCTGCGCTTACATTTCCCCATACGCCAAGCCGATGAGAATTGTTTAAGTCGGACCTCTGGAAAACCAGTTTGGAAATACAGTAAACCTTCTAACCTGCACATACAAACTCACTCCACGGAATGTATGAAGTGTGGGGTGTGAGAAATTTGCAGCGGTCCAATAGTACACATCATGTATTGATTGAAAGTGAACAGTGAGTTGTGCCAGCCTGAATGCACACCCTTGATAGGCAAGTACGATATTCACCTTTTTATTTGATTGATCTTATACTAAGATCTATTACACCAGGGAGAGCGCCTCTCTTTTCCTCTTTCTGTTTTCAATCATCTCATCACAGCTATGCTCTTTATAGCAACCACAGTAATCAACATGGGTCCGACTCACAAGATCACTGACAAACAGCTGATTAGGCTTAGGAAAGTTTTTGTTGCCTTAAAGGGGATTTGCCAGGACGTGCCTTATCTGCTAAGAAGCAAATGTAAACAAGCGACGCTAAGAGAGACAGAGACACAGCCAGAGCACAGAGCCGTGCATAAGGGATTGTGTGAAATGTTCACTCAATCAAAACTACAACTAGTGGATTCTGTATACAAAAGACAACATATTTCTACCCGGTGCCTTGAAAGCTTCTTCAGCATCCCTTTCATCAGATAGAGAAGTGGGCTCTGCGCAAGCCGGCCAGCAGCTCGTCGTGTCGTATCTAATAGAAGCTTTTAAGTAACTAAGGGCAGGTAAGGCAGCCTGTAGTTCTCTCAGACTGCAATTTTTGTAATCACATATATTTAGAAAAGTGATTAAACACCCATTTTGGAGGATCCCACATCAATATTACATCGTGGCAAAACCCCTTTAAGTATTACAAAATTCATATTTTATTACTTACTGTAAAATCCTTTTCTCGTCTGATCCATTTGGGGACACAGCACATTGGGTATAGGCCCTCGCCCTAGGAGGTTGACACTAGGTGGAAACCAAACGTGTTGGCTTCGCCTGGACAGACTACATCGCTTCTACTGCTGCCAGACTAGTCAGTCAGCATAAAAGCCATAGTAGAAAGGATAAAACATAGCCCAATTCCAAGACGTAAAAGTCAAAATGAGAATCGGAAAAATAATAAGACAGAAAGAAAGGGTGAGGGGAATCTGTGTCCTCTAATAAGTCAGACGAGAAAAGAATTTTACGGTAAGTACAAAAATCAGAATTTCTTATCAATATCATTGGGCGACACAGCACCTTAAGTTGTCCAAAAGCAGTCCCATAAGGTAGGAAAAAAAAAATAAAATCAGTTAGCACAATGCTGCCTACAGTACATTTTGGCTGAAGCTTGCATCAGCCGAAGCGAAGGTATGGATTTGGTAGAACGTTGTTAGAAAGTAAAAGTATAGACTGAGGTCCATGTCGCAGCTTTGCAGAACTGTAAGGCTATGTTCACACAGCTTAATTGCGGGACGTATTTCGCCCCGCAATTACGCCGTGTGGACGGGGGCGGGGGCGGAGGGCGGGGGAGTAAGCAGGGGGCCGGCACTTCGCGGCCCATAGACTATCACTGCTAGCGGCGGTATACGCCGCTAGAAAGTGACAGGTGAATTATCTCCCCGCCGGCGGATTCGCCGGGCGGGGAGAGGAGACGTAATCCATAGTTCTCTATGAGAACTGTGAATTACCGTAATGAATGGGCCGTTTTCGGCCCGTAATTACGGACCGAAATACGGCCCATTTTAAGCCGTGTGAACATAGCCTAAAGCCGAGGTAAGATGCCACCCATTCCAGAGGCACCGCTTTAGTGGAATGAGTTTAGACCCAGAATGGACGAGTTTCACATCTGGACCGGTAGGCTTCTGAAATTGCAGACCAGATTGTGGGCTTAGAGGTCGCAAGGCCCCTCCACGGACCCTCTGAAACAACAACGAGAATCAGAATGCCTGAGAGATTCAGTGGCAGAGAAGTGTATCAGGACGGCCCTAACAACATCTAAACAATACAACGACCGCTCTTGAGGATGAGAGGGGGATTGGCAAAATGAGGGCAGAGCTATGTCCTCATTAAGGGTGGAACAAGGAAACCACCTTACGGAGAAACAAAGTCACAGGACGTAGGAGGACCTTGTCCTTATCAAGAAGCAAAAAAGGGGATCTGCAAGAAAACTGCCAATTCAGACACTCGACGGATTGATGTAATGGCCACAAGGAAGGCCATCTTCCAAGAAAGCAAACAGAGGGAAACTTTCTGCAACGGTTCAAAAGGCAAAGACTGCATGGCCTCTAGAACAAGATTTAAGTCTCATGGCTCTATCAGCCTACTAACCAGTGGGATGGAGTGACCCCCCCCCCCTCCCCATTACAAAAAAGCCTTGACATGAGGATGAGAGGTCAAAGTGCTCTGAAAAAGAACACAGAGGGCAGAAATCTGCCCTCTCAAAGAGGCAAGGCCAAGGTCCTGCTGCAGACCTGGTTAAAGGAATAATATTACTCGTGGAGTAAAATAAACCATTGGGTGAAATCCACGCAGATCTCACCAGGCAAATGCGGCTTTCCAGGTACAATAATAAATATATGCATACTGAGGCTTGCGGGCCTTAATCATGGTCCGAAATACAGAGCCTGAGAGAGCACGAGATTTCAAGACTGCAGTTTCAACAGTTATGCTGTCAAATGCAGCCAAGGTACAATTTGGTGGAAGGTAAACCAGTGCAAACTGACTTCATGGTGAAAGCAGTGTGTCCACGGCAAGAGCCAGATGGTCTTGGCAGAAGAGACCACTCACAGAGATCCACCGATGTCCGGTTGAAGAGATCAGCAATCCGGTTCTCCACCCTTGAAATGAAAATCTGGTAGGGATGAAACCACTGGGCCACTTTTCAAAGTACGGCCAATTTTCTAAGTACAAGAATAATGAATGAAAACCAGACCTGGTACCATGCAGCTACAGAGACCTTCCATCTGATCTGACCATCCGCTCTTCACCAAGAGAGATGCGTTCTTCTCTTGAGAGTGAATTGGTGACCAAAGAGATAGCCCATATAACGAATCCAGATGCTGATTCTAAGAAAGCATTTTTGGAAGCGCAAAGACTATATGATTTACGTCTCACAGAGCATACCCAGAAGAAGCTACTGGCTCAGCATCAGACTATATTTGCAGAAGGGGATAAAGGTGGTAAGGTGCCTGCTTTTTTCACTAGCATGGAAACACCACAAACGGTAGTCACTAGTATCTGTTCAGGATCTGATGCTTCCCTTTCTGGTCCCAAGGAAATTTGTAGGCAATTTGTGTGCTATTATACACAGCTGTACAAATCTCAGGGAAATTGTTCAGAGGACACTTTAGGTCGTTTTCTGGATAGCATTCCCCCAACTCAACTATCTCTAGAAGATCAGGTGGTTCTGGGGGCCCCAATCTCTGAGGAAGAAGTGCAGAGAGCGATTTGTCGGATGGCTACCTGGAAGTCACCTGGGCCAGAGGGATTTCCAATCGAATGGAATAAATTGAATATTGATCTTCACAGTGCTCGTCTGTTCCATTGTGCCCTGGAGTCTTTCACTTTTCCGTCATCTTTTTATGATGCCACTATTGTGGTGATACATAAGGAGGGGAAACCAGCTGACCAATGTAGCTCGTATATGCCAATGTAGCTCCTCAATTTGGATTTGAAAAGTTTTAGTGATCAGATTGGGGTCAGTGATCTTGTCCTTGGTAGAGGTTGATCAATCTGGGTTCATGCCTGGGAAAAACTACAAATATCAACCTATGTAGATTGTATATCAACTTGTAAATTAAGCAAGGCAATGCCGGTCTTTGTGTAGTAGCTGCTTTAGATAACAAGAAGGCGTTCGATTCACTTTTGAAATGGGAACCTTCCAAGAAGCCATCTATCTCCTACTGGATCCAACTAATTAATGCAGATTTGCTATTTTACAAACTCATTTTCACAGCTAGGGGTGTTTCCGAAAGGTTTGATCTCATTTGGGATTTGTGGATAAGTGCATAAACAGTGGTTAGAGCACTAGAGGAGTGGCCTAAATCCGGACTGCATGTTTCTGAGTGAATGAGTGTGTGCTTGTGGTCCTTTTTCTGGGTATTTGGGAGTTGGGAGGTACAGAGTGTCAATATCTATGCATTTATATGAATCCTGCAAGACTCACAAGAGAAGATTCATGTCATGTATCTGATCTACTAATTGGACTTTACGCTGAGTGGCACAACATGGATGCATTGAAACCTTGAATGTGTTGGAGGTTTATTTCAAAACTTTGATATTACTCCTATATTTGTCTACCTTGCTGATGTGGGGATGGTACTGTGTACTTCTGTATTTAGAGTTCTGTTTTTGTTTGTATGCCTTTATTGATTGAAAAGAACCAAAAATAAAAACTGTTAAGTAAAGGATGATACTCACTGAACTCTGTAAAGTGTTGGGTGAAGTGAAGCCTCTTCCCCAAGCCTGAGTGCAGCTTGGTCATGGATCCCATTATATGCAAGATTTAATTCTTGTATATGCTTATTTTTTCCAAGATTATTTACCAAGATTTCAGCTCCTTCATCTCCAAGATCCGTGCGTAGAAGAGACAGGTGTTTTAGTGAACTGTTACCTTCAAGTCCCTCAATAATTAGCTGTGCGCCCTCTGGTCCCAAAGGGTTATTGCATAGTCTAGAATAAAGGTCCGGAAATTTATAAACATGAGCACTTGTATCATATGTAAAGCCGACTAAACAACAAAAATTCTCAAAAATTCACCTGTCACAGTCAATCTGTGGGCAGCATGAAGAGCTGGGAAGATATATACTTTTGAGGGGAAAGATTCAGCAGAACTTGTATTTTGTTTATTTGAAACTCAGCTTATTCTGGGTTAAGGAGTCCAGTGGGCGGAGTTATCAGTGATTGACAACCTCTCTTGTATGAGTGTGCATCCAAGACGGATGTGACCGTTATCAATCACAGATAAGGGCACCTAATGGACACCTTAACCTAGAATAAGCATTTAAATGAATAAAATACAAATGCTACTTAATCTTTCCCCCCAGAACTATATATCAATCTGCTCAGCATCTCCTGCTAACATGTTGCCCACAGATCTGACAGCATATTTCGGGTGACCGGTTCCCTTAAGGGGATGTTCACACTGCGTTTTCTTTAAGTTTAAATTTACGCTCCAAATCAGCTATAAAAAATACCTGATTAAAGGCGTATTTTGAAGCATTTTAAAAAGCATATTTTGAAAAATCCTATCCCCATTGTTGACCATGGGGATTTTAAAAGCAAAAAATGCCTCAAGAATTCACGTCACTTATTTTTATGGCTGTAATTGCGTCCACAAAACGGCTCGCAATTACACTTGCGAAATTCGTTTTCTGTGAACAGCAAGGTGTATTTTACATTAAAATCAATGAGGAATGATTTGAAACGTGTCTGAGGTCGATTTTGAGTAGTTTTCCAGTGCGTAAAATGTGCTAAAAACAGCCAAAAAACTGTGTGAACATACCCTTAATGTTAACCGTGTGTGAAGGACCGCTTCATGGATCTTTTTTGTACTTGTAAAATACGTGAGTCTGAGGGCCCTTATCAGGTGACATTATTACCTATACCAATTTCTTACGTTGATGAAGCAAAGTGCAAGTAACAGAAGTTTGAATAACTAAAAAAAAACTGTGTCTTGGAACCTTAAATACTCTGGCACAATGTTATCTCAACATTACTAACTATGGACATTACTAACTATGTAGATATTCTTATCACTTTGATTTTCCAACAAATCACATTTTAGGTGAAAAAAGTGGATACAATATTTTGTGGGATAATCCCACAGCAATAACATTTTAGGCATAATCTGCATAATTTAATAAATTGTGCCAGTGTGATTTTGTGTTGTTAATTGCCAAAACAATAGGATGTGTAGATAGAAAGTCAGCTATAAGGGTAAAGAGAAGTGGTAAAAAAACTAAATGATATTATCTTAACATTCAGTTACTAGATAAAGGACTCCAGAATCCTAGTCAGTAGAATTTGTTATATTAATGCACTCTAGAAATGAATTCAGACCCTGTTGGAAAGTATTTTATGTACTTAAATTTTATATTACTCATAGACTACATTTCCAAATTTATAAGTGAATTTCAGATCAGAATACCCTATAGTAAAACATGATATTCTACAGCTGTATGTGGAGCGAACTTGAGTTTAAAATTAGACATATGGGGCGATATGTCAGACAAGAGGCGCCACCACGCCAGTTTTAAGGCGCATTAAATGAGTGCATAGTGCGCCCGAATGTATGAACCTATCATAAATCTGCCGTGTGGTATACCTTGCATAACATATCTTAGGCGCATAGCTAGCATATCTAGGCGTAATCAAATGTGCCGTGCCTGGCGCAAACTGCCCCTAGTGTACAACTATTCATACAAGAGTTTTTTGGCGCAGAAAACAACAAAAGAATGGCGAAGCCCAATTCTGGAATGTTGCCCATGGTTTATCCAGTTCACTTAATAGAAGAGTTGCAGATATAACACCTTTCTCTTTCACTAGGTAAGGCAGTAATAAAAAACACAAATTAAAACATTACAGTATCCAAATAACAAAGATAACAACCAATTCAAATGTTACCCAGAGGGTGTACTGGGTGACAGAGTTCACAACCCTTGGGTTATTCCTGCACCACAAATTATTTTCTTAGTATAATAAAAGTTGCCTTTTTATTCTATATTCTTACGTGTGTAGGTTTGTAATCATGTCGTCAATGTATAAATTATTAAAACAACCGATGCGAGTGCGTTACGTAACATGTTAAACCAGTGGGTAATAGATTAACATACTAAGGGCCGTTTACACGGCACAGGATAAATAACGGACAGGGAAATCCATCCAGTGGTGACTGCTGCACAGACTTTCCATTGAAGTCCGTGTAAAAGGTTGACACCCGGTTTACAGACGGCTTTCAAAACCGAAAACCGTCTGTAAAACCGGGTGAAAACCTGTGCCGTGAGGACATGCCCTGACAGGGCCGGGACAAGGCATTTTGGAGCCCTAGGCAAATACGGACAATGGCGCCCCCCTGCCTCCTAAAAATAGTGCCCTTCCTCCCCAAAAAATGGTGCCCTCCTGCACTAATTCCTTCCCCCCCTCTGCATCAGTTGCTAGCCCACACTGCACCAGTTACTATCCCCCTCTGCACCAGTAACTCTCCCCCTCTGCACCACTTGCTATCCCCTCTGCACCAGTTCATCTCCCCCTCTCTGCACCAGTTCATCTCCCCCTCTCTGCACCAGTTCATCTCCCCCTTTCTGCACCAGTTCATCTCCCCCTTTGCTCCAGTTCATCTCCCCCTCTCTGCTCCACTTCATCTCCCCCTCTCTGCTCCACTTCATCTCCCCCTCTCTGCTCCACTTCATCTCCCCCTCTCTGCTCCACTTCATCTCCCCCTCTCTGCTCCAGTTCATCGCCCCGTCTGCTCCACTTCATCTCCCCCGTCTGCTCCACTTCATCTCCCCCGTCTGCTCCACTTCATCTCCCCTCTGCTCCAGTTCATCTCCCCCCTCTGCTCCACTTCATCTCCCCCCTCTGCTCCAGTTCATCTCCCCCCTCTGCTCCACTTCATCTCCCCCCTCTGCTCCACTTCATCTCCCCCCTCTGCTCCACTTCATCTCCCCCCTCTGCTCCACTTCATCTGCCACTCTGCTCCAGATCCTCTGCCACTCTGCTCCAGATCCTCTGCCACTCTGCTCCACTTCATCTCCCCCCTCTGCTCCAGTTCATCTCCCCCTCTGCTCCACTTCATCTCCCCCCTCTGCTCCACTTCCTCTCTCCCCCTCTGCTCCACTTCCTCTCTCCCCCTCTGCTCCAGTTCCTCTCTCCCCCTCTGCTCCAGTTCCTCTCTCCCCCTCTGCTCCAGTTCCTCTCTCCCCCTCTGCTCCAGGTCATCGCTCCCCCTCTGCTCCAGGTCATCGCTCCCCCTCTGCTCCAGGTCCACGCTCCCCCACAGCTCCAGTTCCTCGCTCCCCCTCTGCTCCAGTTCCTCGCTCCCCCTCTGCTCCAGTTCCTCGCTCCCCCTCTGCTCCAGTTCCTCGCTCCCCCTCTGCTCCAGTTCCTCGCTCCCCCTCTGCTCCAGTTCCTCGCTCCCCCTCTGCTCCAGTTCATCTCTCCCCCTCTCCTCCAGTTCATCTCTCCCCCTCTCCTCCAGTTCATCTCTCCCCCCCTCTCCAGTTCATCTCCCCCTCCAGTTCATCTCTCCCCTCTGCTCCAGTTCATCTCTCCCCCTCTGCTCCAGTTCATCTCTCCCCCTCTGCTCCAGTTCATCTCTCCCCTCTGCTCCAGATCATCTCCCCTCTGCTCCTGATCATCTCCCCCTCTGCTCCAGTTCCTCGCTCCCCCTCTGCTCCAGTTCCTCGCTCCCCCTCTGCTCCAGTTCCTCGCTCCCCCTCTGCTCCAGTTCCTCGCTCCCCCTCTGCTCCAGTTCCTCGCTCCCCCTCTGCTCCAGTTCCTCGCTCCCCCTCTGCTCCAGTTCATCTCTCCCCCTCTGCTCCAGTTCATCTCTCCCCCTCTGCTCCAGTTCATCTCTCCCCCTCTGCTCCAGTTCATCTCTCCCCCTCTGCTCCAGTTCATCTCTCCCCCTCTGCTCCAGTTCATCTCTCCCCCTCTGCTCCAGTTCATCTCCCCCTCTGCTCCAGTTCATCTCCCCCTCTGCTCCAGTTCATCTCTCCCCCTCTGCTCCAGTTCCTCTCTCCCCCTCTGCTCCAGTTCCTCTCTCCCCCTCTGCTCCAGTTCCTCTCTCCCCCTCTGCTCCAGTTCCTCTCTCCCCCTCTGCTCCAGTTCCTCTCTCCCCCTCTGCTCCAGTTCCTCTCTCCCCCTCTGCTCCCAGTTCCTCTCTCCCCTCTGCTCCAGTTCCTCTCTCCCCTCTGCTCCAGTTCCTCTCTCCCCCTCTGCTCCAGTTCCTCTCTCCCCCTCTGCTCCCAGTTCCTCTCTCCCCCTCTGCTCCCAGTTCCTCTCTCCCCCTCTGCTCCCAGTTCCTCTCTCCCCCTCTGCTCCCAGTTCCTCTCTCCCCCTCTGCTCCAGTTCCTCTCTCCCCCTCTGCTCCAGTTCCTCTCTCCCCCTCTGCTCCAGTTCCTCTCTCCCCCTCTGCTCCAGTTCACCCCCCCTCTCCAGTTCATCTCATCTCCCCCTATGCAATTCATCTCCCCTCTGCTCCAGTTCATCTCTCCCCCTCTGCTCCAGTTCATCTCTCCCCCTCTGCTCCAGTTCATCTCTCCCCCCTCTGCTCCAGTTCATCTCTCCCCCCTCTGCTCCAGTTCATCTCTCCCCCCTCTGCTCCAGTTCATCTCTCCCCCCTCTGCTCCAGTTCATCTCTCCCCCCTCTGCTCCAGTTCATCTCTCCCCCCTCTGCTCCAGTTCATCTCTCGCCCCTCTGCTCCAGTACATCTCTCTCCCCTCTGCTCCAGGGAGGGAGCAGGGGGGGAATGAATGTAAACTGCTGCCCCTCCTGCTTTATAAAGGTGGCAGCAGTGACTGGCCGGCTCCTGCTGTGCATGGAGCCGGCTCAGCTCCTGAGCTGGCTCCATACCTGCGCCCCCTACTGGCAGACAGAGGTATGGCGCCCTAGGCGACCGCCTACCTTAGCCTATGCATCGTCACGACCCTGTGCCCTGAGATCGAGGCTAATCACAGGTTAATGCAGTGTAAGTGGAGTATCGGACCAGGTTCTGGTTGCCCACAGGTGTATCCTAGTTTACATATTCAATGATAGCAATGGTGATTAATGCACTATTTGTTTTTAACCATGTAAGTTTGAACATGACGGACAGCAATCAATACGCGTCTGCCTAAACTTTTATTGCTATGTCAGTTGTATTTTTGTTTAAGAATATGGAATAAAAAGGAAACTTTTATTATACGAAGAAATGAATTTGTGCTGCTGGAATAACCCATTTCTTACAAGCGGTATAAATCGCTCTGCGAGTCCTTAGAGTGTTAATTCCATGCAACGGAGCCCAGAGTAAAACATATCCTGGAAGGTGGGTGGGGAAAAATGGATATACATGTGACAGAGTTCATATGTCAGTAAATATAACATAAAAAGTATATATCTAATTGGTCAATCGTAAACAGACTACCATATTTGCCATAAAATCATAAGAGTCACACAAATTTTACTCAATTATACACATAAGTATATTGGATTGTACAGGAAAGTTTATCTATCTTTATAGAAAAAATGCCTACTTCAATATTCAGATACACCTAAATGACCAATACGGAACACATTTTTATAGCATCAGATAAACTGGTGTGTTCTACACAAAATTACAATAAATGTTTGGGTCCATAGGAATCTATAGAGCATTTGTTAGTGCATGTATTAAAGTGTGCATGCGAATTGGAATAAAACATTTCAGAACTGCAATGAATAGACCACATGTGTGTAAAATAAAATATACTACCTGTGCATAAGCATGTGAAGATGTACACGTATGGCAACTAAATGTCTCGGGACTACACTGAATTTGCCATTTATATGGAGAATATGGTATCCTATTGGATGAATGTGTATAGATCCATGTGCGCATGCGAATAAGGATCCACTATTCAGATGCTATCCACAGATCAAGTGTAAGTAATATTTAGAAATATAAATGTAGCACATATCAAAAGACATCCTACATATATACTAGTGACAAAAAATGAAGGCACAATAATGTTTTTGCTACAAAATAGTGAATAAATACATAGACAGAGGATAACAGAATTAAGATTTGATAAACATTTCCAACAGTTTCATTTAAAACATATGGAAACATGGAATTCAATTTAAAAATCCAGTACATTTCTATGCAAAAAAAGGGAACCCCAATGATTTCTATGATCTGCTTGATAGGGATAACCAAGAAACTGCCAAAATCACAATTATGATCTCTTCCACAGTAAGGCACTTTTGTAACATACCGTCATTAAATTCTCTGCAGCTTTCCTACAGTTTTACATTGGTTGATGATGGGAAGCTCAATAGTTCTGCATGTCTCCACATACTACCCTGGGTCAAGACCAAGAGACTGGGTGACCAAAGAGGTTTGGCTTGAATGGCAATCTTTGAAGCCACGCTCCTTTGGCGCAGTCTCTCAACACTTTCAACATAAAGAGAAAACAGGGGGCAGGTACCAAGGCTAAAGGTGGGAAAAGAGGAAGGTAGAAAATACACAGCAAAGGATTCAGAAGTTTCCAGTATCACAGGGCAGAGGGGCACAGAAAGTAGGCTACATACAGCACAGAAAACATTGAAGACAGATGAATAAATATACGGGCAATCAATCGGAGGTTGTGTTTGTTTTGATTTTTGTAATTGCTGCACAACCATTATAACACTTTGTAACTATGAATAAAACCAATGCTAAATGTGCTCTAAGAATACTCCCTTCATGCTATTAGAGGCACCACATCATGACGTATGTAAACATTTCAAGTGTTGCCAGGTCACGCATACATTGGACTGTACAAAGTCACGCAGCTGTTCATCCAACAGATCTAGTGCAGTATTTGTAAAGCACCAGAAATACCAAAGCCAAGCAATAAGCTCACATTGCCGCAGGCTCTATAGGGCTATGTCCACATTGCACAGGATTACGATCGTATCTTCGGCGCTTTTTGTTTTTTAAAAGCGCTGAGGATACGATCGTTCCTGCGGCCCCATAGATGGCAATGGAAAAGACGAGCTGCCGTCTACACAGCTCGTCTTTCCTCTGCTCGTCTTTCGGCAGCGGCGTATTATACGACATGTTGTATAATACGCCGGCGCTTCTCGTTTTCTTGGCATCTTCCCATACAATACAATTATATGGGCGACGTCAGGAAAACGAGAAGCGACCGCGGTTTAGGTACAAAGCGTGACAAAAACCGCGGTCCTGCATCAGAGAAAAAAACGGCTGCTTTTGGGCCGTTTTTTGTCCGATACAGTGTAGATATAGCCCAAGAATTATAGTGGAGGTAAGACCATGTTTACGCTGCTTTGCAACTGCAATGTTTACATGACAGAGGAGAGCTCTCATTTTTGTTTTGTGTAAAAACATAACAATATTGATTTGTTAAGTATAAGGCTCTGTCTCCACTGCACAGAAAAACATCCGCTTTTTCAGCATTTTTACACTGAAAAAACAACTGAAAACAGCTCCCATAGACTTCTATTGTAAAAACATCCTGCTGTCTCCACTGAGCTTCTTTTTTCTGATCATATACTAGTCATCTTTTGCAACATGTTGCAAAAAATGCCAGTGCAGGGCAGAAGATTTACTACAGGAGTCTATGTAAAGCACTGGACGTTTTTTGGCACGATTTTTCAATGAAAATCCACCCAGGAGATTAATACCCTATAGTGGGTGTTAACAAAGTTGATACTTTTTTTTCAATTCTGCATACAAGTGTCCAATGTGTCCTCTTTCGTACCGTTCTTAATAAAGTGATCATGCTTTTGTCGCTAATGTTTTTTGCACAATTCAAGATGTTTGCGCTAATAATGTTCTCTTGCTTGTGACGCTAGAGTTACGGGGTTTTTTTATGGATTTTGCCACTAGAATCAGTTAATTCGCTTTTGTCACTAAATATCCTTTTTCACGGATTTTGGGGCTAAAACACATTTTTTTTACGGATTTTGGCGCTATTAAAGTTCTCTCATTTTTGTCGCTAAAAATAGGATTTTTGCTACAAAATCCGTGAAAAACCCTTTTTTTTTTAATGGATTTTGGCGCTAAAATACAGTTTTTACAAAGTTTGGAGATAAATGTATTAGCGCCAAGATCTGTAAAAAATCGGATTTTTAGCAGAAAAAGCGAGATAACATCATTTGTGGCAAAATCCGTAGAAACATGGATTTTTGTGCCAAAATACTTTAAAAAATTTATTTTAGCGACAAAAGCGAGAAAACTTTATTAGCGCCAAAATCCATTAAAAAAACTTATTTTTGCGACAAAAGTGAGAATTTTATTAGTGCCAAAATCCGTAAAACGACTACAAAATTACATATAAATGCAATAATGCACTTTACATCCCCTTTTGTAGGGGGGAGTTACATCCAATGGCTTAATTTATGCAGACATTAAAAAACAGACTTGAAGACAAGCAAAAAACACACGTAAAAACCGTACCAAAACAGCCGTTTTTTCAGCTGCTTTTGACAGGCAGTGGACAGAAAATTCAGTTCTACCGTGTTTCCCCGAAAGTAAGACAGCGTCTTACATTCTTTTTACCCCCAAAAGTCCCACTATGTCTTACTTTCGGGGTATGTCTTATATAGGGCAGGTATAGGGCCAGCTGTAGACAGGTATAGGGTCGGCTGTAGGCAGGTATAGGGCCAGCTGTAGACAGGTATAGGGCCAGCTGTAGGCAGGTATAGGGCCAGCTGTAGGCAGGTATAGGGCCAGCTGTAGGCAGGTATAGGGCCAGCTGTAGGCAGGTATAGGGCCAGCTGTAGACAGGTATAGGGCCAGCTGTAGGCAGGTATAGGGCCAGCTGTAGGAAGGTATAGGGCCAGCTGTAGGAAGAAAAACACTTACCTGCTCCCCGCTGCTCCGTCTCCCGCGCCGCGTCGCCTCCTCGCTGCTCCGGCCTCCCGCGCGCTCTTCCCGGCACAGGCAGTGACGTCATCAGGCCGCGCACGCAGCGTGATGACACACGCTGCCTGTGCCGAGAGCTCCGGACAGCCGCTACGTCTTACTTTCGGGGTACGTCTTACATTAGGCGACCTCACTAAGACACCGCTACGTTTTACTATCGGGGGTGTCTTACTATCGGGGAAACACGGTATGAACGTTTTTAGTATTTCGTTTTCAGGTCGCTTTTTGTCCACTGCAGGGTAGACATAGGCCAATGCCAATGCGAAAAGTTAATCCTAGGCAATCCATTTAAGGATTCTTCAGGTTTGCTTACCTTAAACTATTGATTGCACATTCTGGGTGTAATAAGAGCTCTTTTATTTCTCTGCAGGAATCAGGGCCTAGTGAGTTCATATGCAAACTGCAAATAGTAAGGTCATATGGTGAGTAAAATGACATATACACGATTCTTTCCATCTAAGAATATGACTGTCAACTACTTATTTAGCCATAATTTGGAGAAATGTGCTCTAGACCAGGGATTCACAGGGGCAGATTTATCAAGGCAGTTGCGTCACAATTCCGGCTCAATTTGCGCCAAAAAACAGCTTTTCGCCACATTCACTATGTGTTTTAGACAGTTTCAGACGCTTCTGCACCTCGTCTGACAAAGGGGTGTTGCCTCGTAAAAAGGGGCCTGGTTTAATGGAAAGGGGCATGACTTAAATGTGACAAAAATGCAACAGAATTTTGACGCAGTTTCTGGTGTAAAAATAAGCCAACTTAATAGTGGTACAAACTTAGACTTTACATTGTCTAAAAGTAAGACACTATTGATAAATCTGCCCCATAGTCTTTTTCTATTGAGGCTTCACCAGTCAGAAGATGATGATATGGTGATATGCCTAAACATTACCATTAGGTAAAGTCCATGTCATATATTAAAACACAGATTGGAGCCACCAGAAAAGGCCTATGCAGCATATAATCACATTTTTCAAAAATGCCTCCCCTGCTCCACCCCACCAACAACTGGGGGCAAACTCACCACTGAGGTCAACTTGACAGTCTGAGAAGCACTGTGCAAGCCAATGCATGCATAAAGTCAATTTATAAAATACAAGGTACTCTAGACTGGTAGAGAAGCTCCAGTGGATATGAAAATCAAGGTCTCCTATCAACCCCCTTCTGTAAAGCATATACTATCTCACCCTATCCGTATGAAATATTACAACCCCTTTCCAATGGTCCTCACTTCACATCCTGGCATCTTCGGAGCACAGGTGCCAGTGTATGAATGGCATCAGGATCTAAGTGGCAGGAACTTAGGTTGGCATCCGTTATTATTTTTCTTGCACCTCCAATTACAGTGGCAACAACATTACATTTAAGTGGAGTCATTCGAACAGTGGAGAGATCCAGATCTCGAAGTGAATTTACCAGTCCTGCAGAAAAACTTGGGTTTTGAAACTCGTATAGAAAAAAGAGAAAATCTATTAGCTCAGAGGGTGGCAGTCTACGAAGGCTGCACCGCAGCAGATGTTTCTTTAATGCACGCGTAATTTTTAGAGCATCCATGTTCATAATGGAGCAGCCTAGCTGGTCAAGCATAGCTCGATTCTGTGGGGACAAAAGCCCTGCCATAAAAATGGGAAATAATTCAAATGCTTCTTGGGTGCCATGGTCATCCTCCTCTGTTGGCTGTAATGGACCCTCCACTCCCAGAATGCTGGAGTTTATTTGGTCCAAAACATCATCATTATAAGAATCTTCCTCTCTGAACATCTCAGCAGTCATTGTTTGAGCTATGTTATCACGACTCTGCCCACTGACTCTGCCATAAAGACGTGGCACTACGCGTAAAAGATTGAAAAGTGTGAAGATGCGCAGAGGAAGAAATTTAGACAACACGTTAACCACAGCAACCACGTCTTCTCCAGCTTTGCTGATAATCTCAGACAGCTCTTTCCCCAACCGCTGTAAAGCAGTCTTATTTTCTCCCAACACTACATATAGTGCAGCTAAGTATTCCTGCATGGCAGGTATAGTGAAGACAAAGAGTTTCTCTTGGCCTGGCTGGACACTGGGAGTGAGAAAAAAACGGAAAGCATCAGATCGAAAGACAGTAAGGAGGTTGATCTCTTCCTCGCTGTTCACTTGTACATGAAAACACTTTAGGATATCAGCTTCAGTGAATTTGACACGTCGAGAATTACAGCCTTCATACGCCAGCTTGCCTACTGTGCGTGCTACATAAAGCATCAAAGAAACTTTAGAGGGCTGTGTTATGTCCAGAACTTCACCAGCAAAGTTTAATCGTAAAAAGGTAGTGTAAATGCCAGTCAATGTCATATGGAGGTCGTCAGGCTTTGTGTAGTACAGCAAATGCAATGTAGCGCAAGTCAGCCAACAATAAGAGGGCAGGAAACAAGCGGCTGACAATTGGCTATGATGTTCTAAGTTGCGGCTCAACATCTCTGCTAAGTTCTCAGTTTCCCGTGGATCTGCATCTTTGTGGCCCAAACGTAACTGAAAGTACATCTTTTGTAGTTCCATGTCCGAAAAGCCACAGATTTCAGCATAACGACCTACATACTTCCCCGGGATTCGCTTTAGTGCTGAGGGACGAGTGGTCACCAACACATTTGCCTGAAGGAGAAAGAGGCATATACATCAGCTGCGATTCCTAGTTTCAAATTTTTCTTTTTTTTTTTTTTACAAAATACAACTAATTTTAATTTACAAATTTAGCTTAGATATAAAAGATATACATTGAACAGTTTGCATCATTTAATATGCTTATAAGTAATTGCTACCTTTTGTTGTCTTACATAGAGGGATCTTATCAAATCATCATATGGCCCCCAAGCAACATTTGGAACGTAGCCCAACTTTAAACTGTAGACGAGATCTAGTCATTTACTCTTTTGCTTTAGATTTACTCCACAGAAGTAACAAAATTCTGCAGCAGAATTTGTCAAAGTCACACCTCTTCTTGTACAGCTTTTCAGTAAACCTTCATCTCAAAGACTTCCACCATTTGCATTCACTTGTTGACCAATGTTGAACAATGTATTTAGAAAAGGTCTTCAATTACCTGTCCCTTCAAGTCTACAGGTTGTATAACAGTGTAAAATTGATATATCCTTAATATAACTCAACACAGCCATCAATGTTTAAACTGCTGGCAACAAAAGTTAGTACACCCCTAAGTGGTAATGGTCAAACTGTGCCCAGTTTGTCACTTTCCTACCATGGTTTCATGTGACTCATTAGTGTTAGGCTCTCACACTCTCTTATACTGGTCAATGGACATTTAACACGACACCTCATGGCAAAGAACTGTCTGAGGCCTTACCATAGTCCAAAGAAGACCAAAGAAGTTGAGTGCATGTGCTCAGCGTCCTATCCAGAGATGAGTGCTGCCAGCATTGCTGCAGAAGTTAAAAAGGTGGAGGGTCAGCCTGTCAGTCCTCAGACCATATGCCACACACTACATAAAATTGGTCTGTATGGCTGTCATCCCAGAAGGAAGCCTCTTCTAAACATGATGTACAAGAAGGCCCGCAAACAGTTTGCTGAAGACAAGCAGACTAAGAACATGGATTACTGGAACCATGTCCTGTGGTCTGATGAGACCAAGATTAAACTTATTTGGTTCAGATGGTATCAAGTGCGTATGGCGACAACCAGGTGAGGAGTACCAAGACAAGTGTGTCTTTGGTGGTGGGAGTGTCATGGTTTGGAGCTGCATGAGTGCTGTCTGCTGTGGGAAGCTACAGTTCACTGAAGGAGCAATAAATGCCAACATGTACTGTAATATACTGAAGCAGAGCATGATTCCCTCCCTTCAGAAACTGGGCCACAGGGCAGTATTCCAAAATGATAATGACCCCAAATACACCTCCAAGATGACCACTGCCTTGCTAAAGAAAATGAGGGTAAAGGTGCTGAACTGGCCAAGCATGTCTCCAGATATAAAACCTATTGAGCATCTTTTGGGCACCCTCAATCAAAAGGTGGAGGAACGCAAGGTCTCTAAAATCCAACAGCTCTGTGATGTCATCATGGAAGAGGATTCCAGTGGCTGAAACCTGTGAAGCTCTAGTGAACTCCATACCCAAGAGAGTTAAGGCAGTTCCGGACGCTAATGGTGGCCACACAAAATATTGACACTTTGGAAAGAATTTGTCAATTTGTTGCCAGCAGTTTAGACAATAATGGCTGTGTGTTGAGTTATTTTGAGGGAACACCAAATTTACACTGTTTTACAAGCTGTACACTGACTACTTTACATTGTATTAAACTGTCATATCGTCAGTGTTGTGTCATGAAAATATATAATACACCATTTACAAAACTGAGGGGTGTACTCACTTTTGGGAGATACCGTACCAAGGCATGTGTTTTTTACCAGTCTAAGAAAAGATCTTGGATAAGTGCAGTGAGTGGGACAAAAGACAGGCTTGTGCAAAAATTTGTCACTTTTTCAGCCACTATAATAATAGAAAACATTGAATAAATTCCTTCCCACCTCTTCCATGTCCCTCCCTCACATTTAATGGAGATAAATATGCTGGTCCACAGCGGCTGCTCAGTTATCTACACCTGATGCACAAACATGGTTTAAATTTATTGAGAAAAAGAGGTTCTAAACTTGTGCTGTCAGACGGCAGGTGGTCTATGAGCTTGAAATAATAAAAAAATTATCTTTATTTCCTCTTATCTCTAACTGAAATCTAGCATCTTTATGTGATATTACAACTGTTGAACATCTTGAAAGATCACTTCAGCCTTCAAGTGAACCTGTCAGGCGGTTTATGCTACTTTATCTGAGAGCAAGATGTGACAGAGGGAAAGAAGCTGAGCCCAGCAATATATAGCTTTAAGGGATCTGAAGTAGGGTTTCTGAGTAAAAAGCAAAAAAAAATCCTGCCAGGACTCCTTAAGAAACAGTGGATGTCCTGCTTATCCCACTCACATACAGTGATTAACAGCTTTCCCTGTATCAGTGTCTGTACTGGAGAAAACTGTCTGCAAACGGGTTGGGTAAGCAATAATTTTACTTTCTGTTTTAATATTTTATCTGATTTTTACTCTGAAATCTTTCGAAATATATACATTTCTTTATCACAGAGCTCAGCTTTTTTCCTTCTATCATATCTGCTTTTACATGTGGTAGCATAAACCATCTGTCAGGTCCACCTTAAAGAAATCTGTCTCCTAGAAACTCAGCTTCACTGAAAGCTCAGGTTACAAAGAAATATATGGAGAAAGGAGCCGGAGGAAATAAATGTAAGGCCTGGTTCACATACGAGTCGGAGGTTCAGTTCAGAACCTCTGTCACATGTTCCGTCAGAAATTATGGAAAAAATAGCACAGCAAGCTGCACTATTTTTTCCATCTAAACTATGGACACCACGGCTGAAACCCAATGGATCCATTGTAATGAATAGGGTCCGTTGGGCGTCATGGCCGATTGTTGTGAAACAGATCCCCAGGCGTCTGTTTTCACATCTGCGCCGGAGGTTCCAAACTGAACCTCCAACGCAGTTAAAGGGAACCTGTCACATAGGTTGTGCCCCCCTTGCTGAGGGCAGCACAAGCTAGTGTCAGACCTGCTGTTTCCTGCGCTGTGCCCCTTATTCTGTAAGATGCAGTACTTTTAGAGAATATAATGCTCAAATCTTATTCATGAGCAGGTGTTAGCTCTGCCCACCAAAGGCTAGCTCTGCCCACTGACAGTTATTTACATGTTTCTACCTATTCAAAGTGATAGGTTTGTCAGTTGAGGTGGGCGTGGCTAACATCGGGTGGGCAGGGTTTGAAAAAAAACTGACACTCTGAAGGACTCTTTGAATGACTCTTCTGGCTGAAAACTGCAGATTTGAGCATTAAATACACGAAAACTACAGCATCTTATAGAATAAGGGACACAGCGCTGGAAACAGCAGGTCTGACACTAGCTTGTGCTGTCCTCAGCAAGGGAGGCATAATCTATGTGACAGGTTCTCTTTAAGAACCTGGCCTTTGAGACTCTCACACACAAGCAGTAGCATGGAGGACACTAGACAGTAAAAAAAGAGCAGTGCATCTCTGAGGTCAGCACTGAAATAACTCACTATAGACCTGGCAACATCTCTGGGTGTCTCTCTGCTTCTCTTCCCACCTCTAATCCTGGTGTCTGAAGTGACTGCTATTTCTTAGAGGTTTCTAAAATTAAAAAAAATATCAGGAAGAATATACTTGGGCCATTGTGTATCAATAATCCAATTTATGTAGGTTAGGGATGGTGCTTAATACTGCCCTTTCTAACACTTTTGGTCTGAACTAAATCCTCTGTGTTGTGCTCATATAACTAGGAGAGGACTTTACTTATCTAAATGATCACATCTTGGAGTAGAAACACTGAAGATTCACTACTAGAGGCTCCAGCTCAGGCTAGGACACAACTTCAACCAATTTCTTTATTTTTTTAAAGCCAAGGAACAAACCTGAGCTACAGTAAATTGAAATAGTAACTATGTATATGGTACTTGCTGCTCTCATTTTAGCTCTCATGACACGGAATAGGGAGATGAAGTGGCAGAGTGCAAAGACAGAAGAAAGCAAACAGATCCTCCCTCTGTTCCCGTAAGCCTTTGGATTATCTCTGGAAGAGGGGGATGAACTTTTGATCATGTTACCACCCCCTTACTACTCATACGACATACCTGCTCTTTGATGTCATATACGGGTATCTTTTTGTTCATCGATTTCACATCCTGGCTACTGAACTAGATGATGACACACTGACTATAAAAGGCCTGGCAGTGGTCATTTAACTCTGGGTTATTACCATTCCTGCTTTCCTGATCGTTGTATATGCAGAGGTAAATGGGCACTATATATAAAGATTAACAGAAAGCCAGAGCTCAGTAGTTGCAGATGCTGTTTAGTCTTAATCATGATCAGCTCAAGATCAGATCTGCAGTCAGTACAAGGGGCTGTATTTAACCTGTATCTGGGGGCTAATATATTAGCCCCATTATAGGGGAAATCAGCAACAACAACAAAATCTAAGAATGCCCTACGGAGATCTTTTTTTCTGACATTATGGGTGGCACAAGATATAAAATAAAAGAAACAATAGAAAAAATATATATATACACATCCTAAAGAACCTACCTTTATAGCACTTACATACACAGTGGGGAAAAGAAGTATTTGATACACTGGTGATTTAGAAAGTTTTCCCACCTACAAAGAGTGGAAAAGTCTGCAATTTTTATCATAAGTAGACTTCAACTGTGAGAGGCAGAATCTAAAAAAAAATCTGTATGGAGAAGTGGGCCAAAATCCCTGCTGCAGTGTGTGTAAAGAACTACAGGAAACCAGGGCTGTGGAGTCGGAGTCGGTGCCTATTATGTAGCACATTGAAAATTGAATGTATTCTGGATTGTCCTTAAATCCTGCAGCTCAGATTGTGAAGCCCCTCTCCCCCTTCCTGAGCAATGGAATTTCTAGCCTGGGTCTGCAGACACACACCCCCAGCCCTTGGCCTGGTTAATTACTAAATTATTTAGATAACAGGGGTCTTAAGCAATTTTATGGCCCACTTTATAGATGCAGCTGTCCCGGATACCTGGTAACCTTTGACCCCCCCCCCGACAATAAAACTTTCATTGACCTGCCCCCCAGCAGAAGCGCAGTCCGTGATTGCCATCTAGTTGCAATAGTACGCAAAACCTCATAAGACAATCAAGGGTCCGCCTACCTCATCATAATTCAGCCAGTAAAAGAGTAAGGCAGATATGATGAGAGAGGAGGAAACAACCTGACAGGTATAAAGCACCAAGCCAGAGACTAATCTGTGTTCATAGCCTGGGGTTCAATTTCTGATTGAGCTGTGTTCCATTCTTCTTTCCAAACCCCTTGGATCTGAAAGCTGAAACACCTTGTAAGTGTGAAACCTTTCTAAGCATTTATCCTTTTTATTTTCATAACTGATTGATGTGTATGTCATAGTTATTGTTATTATATTCTGTTTATGTAAGCACTGAAAATCATTTTAAAATTAAAGTTAGCCTTAATACGCAAGTTCTTGTTGTTGCACGGATCCATTTCCTTGAAGGAGTGTATTTTATTTTGGTAGCTGCTACAGAGCAGTGAGGTAAGCATTTTTTACGTGTTTTTTAGAAAATCTGTTAGGAATCAGATTCCTTCCGGCTGATTCCTTTTTGATTATTGAAGGAAGGTGATGGCAGCGGGTATTTTTGGGGGGCTGGAACTGTCTTGTGGTACGATTTATGCTTGATTCGCTACCTGAGTGAGAGGTGAGCGCAAGTGGATATAAGTCTACCCCATTACAGTGGCCCCCAGTCACGTGTTTGTGAGCGTGTACGTGACAGTGCCCATTTTGCAGGAGTCGGAGTCGTTAAAAAATGAGCCGACTCTGACAATATTTAATAAATTGGTACAGTAAGTTCAATGCGGTGCCAAGATAAGAGAAATTGGGTCATGCCAGTGCTACTGCTCCCAGACCTTCAGCCTCATCACATGAGGAGTGTAATTGATGACATGGAGCAGGTAAAGCGTTACCGCAGGGAGCATATCCCGCTCCCATAGCAAACAGATTGACCAGATTTCAGCAAAATTATTCACTTCATATTTACAATTTCTTAAAGATTTTTGTGTTCTAAAGTCATATCCTATAAATATATTTTACATCGACAAGCAAAAGGGTAACAATCTTTTGAACTTGTGACTTTCAGGCTCCATATCTCCCCATCCATCTGACACTCCCATCATTTTATAGACAATCATCTTAGCTCTCATACATAACTATTACCTTCAACTATTTAGCATCTACTTAGTTCTGCTGATTCTTCTCATGTAACTGCATTGTTAGTGTTTTGCTCCTGGTGTTGGGACAAATTACAACCTGTTCTCACATTCCCTAATAGCTCAGTGTGTTATTAGGCTGATTCCCAAGTGAAATGGTTCAAGCAGCCATGAAGAAGATTTCCCAAGAAAAGGAAAACCGCAAAATTCAGCTCATTGATAGCCTCTCGGCCAAGAAAGTTGCCAAACTGTATCATGTGAGGCCCGGACAGCTGGAAGAATATACAATGAAGTCCGTCCATTCATTCCACAGCCAGGAGGTGACATCCAGGCAAAAGACCAGTCAACAAGTCGCTCATCACAAGGTCGATCAGTTCTAACGCTAAGACGCGGCAGTGGAGACGGCTCGTATGCTTCCTCAGAGTGAGATCACAGACGTCCATGCAAGCACCGGGCAACAGGCATTACAAAGGTCTGGAATGATGGCCCGAAAAAGGTGAAGAAGCCTCGACTTCAATCTCGTCATAAGAAGCGTTAGCTCAAGTTTGCAAAAGTACGAAAAATGGAAGATTGGAAACTGGTGATTTGGAGCGATGAGATGAAAGTCAATAGACCGGGCTGTGATGGGTGCAAATGGGAAGAATCAAAGGAAAATGGAGCGAGAGATGGAGAAACTGTCAGATTCGGTGGATGAAGCCTGAGGTTATCGGGATGTTTCACAGCCAAAGGTTTGGATACTTAACCAGGATCAATGGTGGCCTCAATGCTGAGCTATATGTGAGCATTCTACAAGATGAGTTACCTCGTGCACTTGAGTACTGTGGGTATGAAAAGGACGACAGTGTTCCAGCAGGACAACGACCCGAAGCAGACGTCAAGGTTGAAGAAGGAATGGTTAAATGATAATGAAGTAGAGTAACCCCCACAGTCCCCAGACCTCAACCCAATCCAGCACTTAGAGTTTAAGAAAAAGCTGTATTCTCCCCAAATCCAGTCTGCACCAACATTGAGAACGTGTAGAAAAGACCTGGATCAGATTTTGGTCAAGACATGCTTGAATCTGATCCAGAGCATGCCCAGAAGGATTCAGGCAGTGCTGGAAGCCAAATTTTGATTTTTAGGAGCAAAACAATAACAAAGCAGTAACATCTGCCTAAGCAGATGCTAAATACTAAATAAGGTAAAGCTGTAGTGGATGGTAAGATATGGAGCCTGAAAGTCAAAGGTTCAAAAAATTGTTACCCTTTTACTTGTCAGTGTATGTTCTACCTAAATAGCTTGATTATTGTATCATAAGGTGATAAAAAGCCTGATGTTACCATTTTATGACAGTAAAGTTATCACTTAAACATGCGCCATGTATGAGGGACTGGGAGTCTGAGTCGGGAGTCTGAGTCAGGAAAATTGAGGAGTCAGAGTTGGAGTCGGAGCTTCAGCTTACTGACTCCACAGCCCTGCAGGAAACATCTGACCTCTGTAATTGCAAACAAAGGTTTCTGTAGAAATATTAAGTTTTGTTTTTCTATTGTATCAAATACATATTTCATGCAATAAAATGCAAATTAATTATTTAAAAATCATAAAATGTGATGTTCTGGATTTGTTTTTAGATTCTGTCTCACAGTTTACGTGTACCTATGACTTCATTACAGACTTCATTCTTTGTAGGTGGGAACACTTGCAAACTCACCAGTGTGTCAAATACTCATTTCCCCCACTGTAAATGTCCATAACAGAAGAGTGACATAAGTACAAAACATTTGCTGTTAAAAAATAAAATTAAAACATTTAATAATAAAGCCTTATATTATGAAAAAAGATGAAAAAAATTAGAACCACCACCAACAGTAAGGGGTCAGGAAAGGAGAAGGGGGGAGGGGTAAATAACCTCTCAGATGTTGTGATTGATGCGGACCATGCATCTTAGGGGGCCATTCACACGGCTTATTTCGCCGTGGATTGGCGCCGTACTGCGCGCCAGATTTGCGCTGCAGTACGGCGCCTATCCGTCGCAGGAATTACGGTAATCCACAGTTCTCATAGAGAACAGTGGATTCCGTCGCTCCTCCTCGCTCGGCGAATCCGCCGGGCGGGGAGAAAGTCACTTGCACATTATCCAGGCGCAATACGCACCATGGATAATGCAAGTCTATGGGGCCGGCGGGCCGCGCCCCCACACCGCCCCTTATTCAAGCCGGAATTGCGAGCGCAATCCGGCTCGCAATTACGGCTTGAATAAGCCGTGTGAACACGGCCTTTGTGATATTACAGAAAAAATGGAGAAAGAAAAAAACATTATTTTCTCCCTTCTACAATGCTTTTGGAAAAGAAAGCTACGGTATATAAAAAAACAACACTATCATTGGTGCACTATAAAATGAATACATTATTTATATCTTAGTGTATAAACAAAATACCAGAATAGCCGTTTTCTATTCATCTTGCTAAGAAAAAAATTATAATAAATAAAAACGGAATAATAAACAGTAATAAAAAAATGGTGGATTTCTGCCAAATATAGTTTATTATTATCGGCACGTAACATGTGTCAAAGAATTGACTGACAATCTGGAATAAACAAACAACTAGAAGACTAAAGTTAACTTATTTTTATAATGGTAAGCATACTAAGCGTTGTTAAAAATGACTAATGCAACATTGTTTTTGTTTCATTGCGCCTCCCCCCCAAAAAAATAATGTTTTTCAATACAGTACATGTACCCCAAAAGGGTTTCAATATAATGTACAAACTGAATGTGAGAATACTCATACAGCTACAATGAAAAAAAAAGGTTCTGACTGCTGGAACAAAAAAAAAAAAAAAAAAAAAAAGGATTACAATAGACATTATAGAGGTTTTCCCACCAACAACACTGATGGCATATCGATAGGAACCTACATTGCATGTTTAATCAGATACACTATTGTACTGTTTGTTATTTTAGGTCTCTCTCTCTAAACAATGCATTATCTAAATGATGCTTACCTCTGGAAGCAGGTATCCTCTCAAAAGATTAACAAGAATAGCTGCTGGTGGCATTGGTTCATTCGGATCACTACATAGCTCGGTGCTGGACATTTTGAAATCTAGATTCATCCATTCTAAGCTGTTAAGTATAAAGAGCACCCCAGAATAATTCTGCAGCGTGGGTAACAGTTCTCGCAGGTGACGATACTTCTTGCCAATGAGGCGTGTAAGTGAAACTGGAGCAGTAACTTGAGACAGATCCTCACAAGAAAGGGGAATGATCAACTGAAACTCATTCTTACGTCCATGGCACCAATCCAGTACCAGTTTGCGGATAAGTGTGCTTTTTCCAGTCCCAACTGTGCCATAAAGAATTACATTTCGAATGGGCTTTCCATTTGTGTGTGGTTGAAACAGCTGAGACACAGACATACTTTGGGGACATAATGGGCTCTGCAGTTGAGCTTGCAAAGTTAGCTCTGACAGTGGACGCGTAATATCTTCAGGAGAACTCTCACGAATAACAGGATCGATATGGATGGAGTCTAAAGCAAAGGAAGGTCCGAAATGTCTTTCTTCAGTAGGCAAACAACTAAACCAAGCTGACAGGCGTTGACGATGTAGTTGAATTGGATCTATAAAAAAAAAACATATTGAAAGGTCTACTTCAATAAATATATTATAAAAAAAAATCCTTTAAAAATGTTGTATTTTTCACTCTGATCACTAAACCTATAAATAGGCTGTCCCTTCCTGTTCTGTGGAGATCACTTTTCAGCTTCTTATTATAATTTCAGGCAGGATTACAATGAAAAGTGACACCAATGTACAGATAAAGCTTTTCACCAGTCTCCGTAGGTGATGGTCATGGCTCACCTCATCTCCCCTCTACACAGTTACTTCTTCCCAGGTCACACAGCATGCCTAGAAAACTCTCCCATAGCAGGCAATCATCTACTGCTTATGGGTCCTTACAGCTCAGTGGCTGAAGTAAAGCATCTCTCTAAATGCTGATAAAAGCAGCTCAGGCAACATGGCTGCCTGCATAGTTAGTATATTAAAAATAAAAAATAACTTATGTCACAATGGACAAGGCAGAGCAGACGTTATAAAAAGCTTTCATCAGGGCTGTGCGGTCAGTAAGCCTAGAATCCAACTATAGCCGCAACTCTTACCTAACTGACTTGACTCTTCAACCAATATTTTCAAGAGAATTCTGGCTTGGTGCTAAACCATTTACTCAACTATCATGCTACAACCAATGTGTGAGTTGTGATGCTCCCAGGTGAAATAAAGGGGAAAGTGTCACTTGTCAATTTCAAGTAATAATGTCCTGTTCTGATGTTGTGTTTCATGTCTTTTTTTTCCCATATACAGTACAGTATATACACACAGTACGTATACCATATGGTCATTGTGGCACAAAAGAAACTTTTCTATTACGATAAGTAAAGCAAAGAGTAAAAAATTAAGAAATATTAAATTTAAAAAGTTTGCCAAGTTTGAGAGTGGCATACGTGTCTAAATGAACCATTCAGTATGGCAGGGCAAAGTCAGTAATATCAACAATACTGAAAGATACAGAGGCCATAAAAACAGCTGATGTACAGAAGTGACTAAAAGCAGTAAAAAAAAGCAAAGGTCTTAAATAATGTAAGCAATGGAAAAGCTATTATTGGTGTGGATAAATTAAAAAAACATTTGATAGTGTTTTGGAAGCCAAAAACACAAACTGGTGGGGGAAGCATTATGGATTGGGGATAGTTTTCATGGCATTCTTTGGACCCACTTATTAATGTGGAAGGCACACTCAACCGATTTGGGTATGAATCTATCCTTGCACATCATGTACACCCATACATGCCGATTGTCTTCTCGGGGGTGGATGGGATCTGCCAGCAAGACAATATAATGTGACACAGTTAGAAATGTCCAACATTGGGTGGAAGAGCATGACCAGGACTTTCAAGTACTACCCTGACCACCTAATTTCAAAGATGTGAACCCAATCGAGTATCTGTAGGATCACCCTATCACAGTGTTTTCTCTATGCATCCCCCTTCCCACATAACCGCCAGGGGCTGTGGGATGCACTAGTCATCATGGCTCCAGAAACCTGTGACAACCTACCAAGACCTTATTGAGTGACTCCCAGCCTATCTAGGTGCTGTCCACGCTGCACGCGGCAGTAACTCTGGGTATTAGCCAGTGGTCATAATAATGTGAGTCGACTGTGTAGATCAGGCATCCTCAAACTGCGGCCCTCCAGCTGTTGAGAAACTACAGCTCCCTCATGATTTATAATCTATAACAGTTGAAGATGGGTGAGTTCCCAACAGCTGGAGGGCTGCAGTTGAGGATGCCTGGTGTAGATGGAGGCGTCTTTACTTCCGCCTTATAAAATATTTAACTATGCAATTATGTAAAATTTCAACACTTTCCTAAATTCCTATGAAAGATAAATATGCACTGAGCTATCCATTAAATAAACATTATTAACATTGTATAATTAGTGTAATTTCTTTTATTTTGAAGACAAAATGCACTTAAAACAGACTCCATCTCTACAGCCCTGGCTGTTGCATACTGCTTTCTCTTTACGTGTCATAAGGTAACTGTACACAGAATGTTTTTTTAGGTTTGCTCTTATTCTTGCACCCATGTTGGTAATGAACAGGAACGGTGTCCTCTGCTCCCTCTGGTATACTTCCCCTCTTAATGTGCCTCCCTTCCTATACTTACCACCTGTATGTGCTTCCCCCTATGTACATTTTCCTCCTTTATGTGCCCCCCCATACACTTTCCCCCTTCACGTGCTTGTGCAGCTGCAGGGGCTTGATCCAGAGCCTGAGTTTGATAACACCCAGCACTTCCTGAAGTTGCTAAGCCAAAGATTACATGATCTGTATACAGCGTTCATTGAGTTATACAGGCATACAAGATGATCAATGAACGCTGTATACAAACCATGTGATTTCTGGGGCTTGGAAACTGCTGGATCTTATCAGACCCAGATCAGCCCTGAAATTATTTAAAAAAACTGACTTCAATGTAAAACTGACATAGAAATTAAGCTTTATGTATGAAAAAAAGGTGAAAAAATTAGTAGTAGAATAACCAGGAAAGCATTACAGCGTTCAAACATGCATGCAATATAAAAAATTAAAATGTGCCTGCATTGGGGGAAGAGAGAGGGGGTTATAACCTGGACAGAAACTGGTAAAGCCCTATTAATGTCACGTTTTCGCCTTCCATTCATGGTAATTGTTGGGATATCATAAAAATTCATCCCGACGAACACCGCAGCGGGTCGGTGACGGAGCCATTGACTTACATAGAACAAACCTAATTGGACTACATTTTTCCTATTTAGTAAAAGTGTCAGGTTTCTGCACCAAACGCAAAAATATGGTCGACCACGATCTTGTGTCTGGTGCAATGTAGTCCAATTAGCACTATGTTTGCCTTATACAAATCAATGGCTCCGTCACAAGATTTTAGGGTATCCCAGCGGATATCATAAATGGAAGGTGAACACATGATGTGAATGGGGCATTAGGGTGTGTTTCCACCTTGAACTTAATCAAGACTATGGAACAGGCAGTAGAGAGAAGCATGCTGCGGCTGTGGCAGTGTTTAATTTTTTTACATTTTTTTTTATAAGTTAAAAAAAAAAAAAAAAACAGACCAAAAAAAAACGGTAGAAAACTCCTTAAAGGGTATGTTCACAAGGTGGTTTATTGCACTGAAAATGTAAATGCATAATTCGGACAAGAAAACAACACTGCATTTTGGGTGCAGATTTTCTGCCTTCTATACCCAGTAATGCTTTAACAAGCAATCCCTTTGAGGAAAAAAAGTAAATCTTGGACTGTTGGTTCCCCAACTCTGTAAGGCAATGTGCTGCTGTTTTTTTGTACAACCTGAGCGTCCTTTCGAGAACCATCAACCTACTTCTCTCAAACTCTGTGGTTCTTTGTCTGATATTGTGATTCAAGGTTGGAGATTTACACTCCCAGAAGTTTTTGGACAATTTTCACAAACCTAAATTATAAATTAAAAAAAAAATCATATTGGTCACGGATACTCAAAAATCCTTGCAATTTAGATGACAGTAAATATTTGAGACACAGGGTCAACAAATAGGCAGCGGGGCAATTAGATAAGCAAGTGCATATATTTTCAATACTTTTATTAGAAAAGAGTCCCCTTATATGTGATAGTAAAGGTACTTATCTTCTATGTTTGGTAAGGGGAGGATGCAGAGATCCTCCTTGGTTCTCTCTCTAAGGGTATGTTCACACGGCTTATTTTGGGGGACATTTCGCCACGTAATGCGCCCCAATTATTACGATAATCCACAGTTCTTATAGAAAACTATGGATTACGCCTCCTCTCCGCAGGCGTACAATACAATCGTATTGTACGCACGGGGAGATAATTGACATGTAATGCTTGTCTATGAGGCCGGCGCGGGGGTAGGCACTGATCAGCGCGACTCCCGAAGACCCGGCGTAATTGTGGGACATACTGTACGCCCGGCAATTAAGCCGTGTGAACATATCCCAGGGCTGTCTTTCTGTTCTCAGTTGTATCTTCCTCCCTCATACCGCTTTTTTTTAATAGAGATCAAGAACCATGAAGTAAATCTTTTACTTGTGCCCCCATCTTCTATGTACATAATATTGTAGCATGAGATTAGAGCTTGGCTAAGATCCTTGGCTTTAAAATGATAGTAATATCTAAGCACTATCCCTTTTATTCTGGTGACCACAGACATTAAAACTATGACGTATTACATACATCCTTGGTGAAAGGAATACAGGGGCTGGCCACGGTTTAGTTACATTTCTAGAATGACAAAGTTACTTTTGTCATAAAAACCATTAAAGAGGTTGCACGGAACTTTTTTTTTTTAAATTAGGCTCAATAAGGGCTAAAATTTATTAGAGACTGTATTGACGTTCTATGTGATTACACGTGTTTTTTACTTTCATTTTTATTATTATGTATATCGCCATGAACTATGATGTTCTACTCAGAATATCATCCCTTACTCATGCATACACTATAAATTTGCTCTAGTCTGGAGGTCGGTGCTTCTATAGTATATCCACCAACAGCCCTCCCTCAATGCATTGTCACACTACTTTGTATAGTATAACGCTTTGTTCCAGGAGGGCTGTAAGCTGGCACAGTATAAAAGTGACATGCCCAGAAGAGAATTATTTGCATCACTTACAGCCATATACATAAAAATAAAAGTAAAAAGCACAAATATTAAACCATATAACAATCAAGTCAGTTTAACCCATAATGAACCTAATGAATTAAAAACAAAGTAACTGGACAATCCTTTTAAATTCCGCTATTATATATTCCAGTTCTTCATCTCAAGGCCATTAGCAGTCCACTGATAGACTGCAGCGGTCTTTGTCCTCATAGGACTTAAGCTAGCATCAGTCACATGATTTACCCACATGGCTGCTTTCCCATCTATCCCTACCATCTATGTCTTCAGTGTCAGAATGCATCCAGTGCATGTGCAAATACAGACCGAACAAACGTGTACTGAATGTGTTCAGCACTTTTAAAGAGCTTGTACTAGTCTTCCCTTGCTGGTCCTAATGTGTTTTCTTCTTTGGGCTCTTAGAAGCAATAATTGTTAAACAGCCTTCACCCATCAAACGCTGGCCTCTCTTGGTCCCTTCCTAATTTGTTAGCTTGAAATGGATTTTATATACTAGATGGAAATTCTTACTATGTTGGTGATTTGATGGGGCTGGGCTGGACACCGGACCTCTATCCCCTGATGAAGCCAGTTAGCTGGTGAAACATGTTGGGGAGGTCAGGCATGACATTTTAATTTGTGATTTTCTACCTCTTTTCACGGTGTTACCTGCTGCAGAGGGTTTCACAAGGAAACCTTATATGCTTCATGCCCATCTGATTAGGGATGATTGCCCAAGTAAGATGTTTTTGGATTCCTTTTTGCAGTTAGCAAATCACTGTATATATAGGGTTTCCCTGCTGATATAACAGGTGCTGTTCCAACAGATTTGATAATAGAAAAGGAGTTATTCTTTCACAATTAGAAAGGGATACATTTAAGAGACAAATTGAGAGGTTAGAAATCAAGTTTTTAAAATGTGTGTTATAGAGGTTGTGTTGTCTATAATAAAAGTTAAGTTTTAGTGCTTTATAGACTGAGAACTGATAAAGTTTAAGTTTGCCTATGGCAAAATAGTAAATATAGTTGTTGATGGGGCTGGGACACTCTGTCTACACTTTATTGCACAGCACAACACAGCACATTTTCCACTTGACTAAGTGATTTTAATATATCACTAAGAAACAAGCTGTTTTAAATACTTCTTGTATAATGAGTTTTCTGTAGTTTACAAGATACCATAGACTTTGCCCTTGTTATCAGCTATTACCTGCAGAACAGAATACCATGGTGTGAACAGTTGTTTTTATAATCCTTTACATGTAAAAGTGATATATTTAAAGGAAATGTGTTTTTTATGTTAAACATTTTTTTTTAAAGATTTTGTGGTTATTTTTAATTTTCTATGTCACTATCCACCATCCACAATAGATGATGATTCCAACTAATATCCTTGTCCTCCCTGTACAATGACCTCTACCGTTGTCACAGAGCATACCTAGAACATTTTCCCAAGAAGTCAATAAGCTCCGCCAGACTATTGTCTCCTATAGTCTATAAAGCTGCGGTAAACCATAGCTCTAAAAGCTGTTAAATACGACTTGAGTAAGGTTGCTGCCGCCATAGTTATATACACACACGGACAAAATGGTTAGTACCTTTCTATTAAAGAAGGAAAAACCCACAATGTTCCCTGAAATAACTTGAAACTGTTGAAAATAATAATACATATAAATTTACTTAAAATCAACTGATGAAAATAAGACATTGTTTTTGAATTGTGGTTCAACCAAAAATAATATTAATAATAGTTATAAAACTGTCCTGGACAAAAAAGATGGTACCCTTAGAAAAGATTGAAAATAATTTGGCTACTGGGACATATAAAACTAAGGTGTGTTCTATAAATAGCTATATTTACTATTTTGCCATAGGCAAACTTAAACTCTATCAGTTCTCTATCTGTAAAACACTAAAACGTAACTTTTATTATGTATAACCCTTAACCTCTATACACACTATTTAAAAACCTGATTTCTAACTCACCATTTAACCCTTTTTACTTCTGAAAGAAGGAAAAAGCTCCTTTTCTATCATCAAGTCTGGTGGAACACCACCTATTAACAGGAAAGCCTTATATATACAGCAATTTACTAGCTCCAGTAAGGGATCCCAAGCCTCCTACTTGGGCAGTCGTCCCTAATCTCATGGACACAGAACAAATAAGGCCCCCTTGTGACACCGTCTGCAGCAGGTGACACTTCTAGACAGAGGTGAGAAATCACAATTTAAAATGTCATATCTGACCTCCCCGACATGTTTCACCAGCTAACCTGGCTTCATCAGGGGTTAGAGGTCCGATTTTGGAGACTATATTCTATAAATAGCATCACCGGTGTCTTTGAACTTGTTAGCAGTCAGTCTGCCTATTTAGAAGTCCAAAAATAAAAATTGATCAGCAGTCCAATAAAGAAGATTACGTATGTGAACACTGGCGTGAATCATACAATGCAAACAACAACATGTCAGCAGCACTCTACGAACAGAAACAGTCAAAGGGAATATATGAACTATTTTAAAATGCAAGTCCGCTACCTTTTAGATACATGAAAATTTGAGGTTCTTAGCGAAAATTTTTGATCAAAACTGCAAGTGCCCGTCCACTACAACAAGGTTACCTCATTTCAGATGGGAAAGTATGGTTTATGGAAAGTATGGAGACCTGAGAGGGTACCAAGCGAAGTGATATTTTAATGTAGGTTCCCATCTGAACTGAGGTCATCTTGTCGTGGAGGATAGGCACTCACAATTTTGATCAAAAATGTGCGTTAAGAACCTCAAATTTTCATGTATCCAAAAAGTAGCATAAATAGTTCATAGATTCCCTTTGACTCTTAGCATTTATAGAGTGCTTCTAATATGTTGTTGTTTGCCTATCTAGAGGGTGAAAAGTAGTCATTGTGCTGTATGGTATTACAGTGTGTACCATACTGAACATGAACCAAAGGAAGCTAAGTAGAGACTTGTCTTAGGAGGTTAAAAAATATAGACAAACATGTTAAAGATAATGACTATCTCCGAACTGCTTGATGTTCCTGTTACTTCAGTTACACGCATTATTTAAAAGTTTAAGGTCTATGGGACTGTAGCTAACCTCCCTGGATGTGGCCGTAAGAGGAAAATTGATGACACACTGGAGTTCACTTCTTTTTTTAAAAAAAATTATAAATATTTATTGAGATTTTTAAAAAGATATAACAAACACAAACTTCTCAATCTCCATCCATCTTGAGTAGGCGAAAAGGGCGACCAAGACGGTATTACTCACAGTTGAGCAGCCCAGTAATACTTAATATTGTCTGGTACCATCAACCCCCCCACTCATCTTACTTGCCAATAGTACACTTCTAGGGATCCTATGCCTTTCACGACCCCAGATAAAATGAATCAGGTCCGGATCTAAGTATTGTCATAGGCAGGGGCGTCACTAGGCAGATTTATTTGGGGCACGAGCCCCAAATAAATCTGCCTGTGCCCCAAATGTTTGCGGCCGCGCAGTCAGAGTCTGGGAGGAGGCAGGACGGATCGTTCCCGTCCTGTCTTTTCCCCAGGTATGTATCAGCGCTTGCTGAGCGCTATACATACACGTTGGCATCGCAGGGGGAGTGACGCATTGCTTTCCTCACACCCCCTGCGACGCTGGGATCTCCTAAGACGCCAGCTCTGCTGGCCACGGAGGTCCCGGACCCTGCGTGACGGCGTAAGCGCTGTGGTGACGTCACGTCGCTTACACCGTTCACCGGCTCCCCGACCTGGACGCGCGGACCGTGCGGAGGTAAGTAGCTTTTTTTAATTTTCTTTTTATTAGGAAAGGGGCATATTACCTGTCTATGGGGGGCATATTACCTGTCTACGGGGGCATATCACCGGCCTATGGGGGAATATTACCGTCCTATGGGGGCATATTACCTGTCTATAGGGGCATATTATCTGGCTATGGGGGCATATTAGCTGGCTAAAGGGGGCAGTAACCTGGCTACATGGGGCTAATAACCTGGCTACAGTGGGCAAATATTTGCCTACAGGGGGCCTATAACTACCTACAGGGGCCTATATAACTGCATAATAGGAATCTATATTTCTACTAATATTTGTATTCTGAGGCCTATATAACTAACTTTCTACTGAATAGGGGACCCAGATACCTATCTATTTGGGACCTATAACTTTACATACCTGAGGACTGCCTACCTAGTTTGGGGGTGTACCTACATATTGTCCCAGGGAATTTCACTACTTCCTTTATTGGTTTACAAAATAAGACTAAAACTTTGTGCACAAGTGGGAGCCCCATAACCATTTGGGACACAAGGGGGAAATTATTAACATTTGGGGCACTATAGATGGGGAGTTTGTATAGAGCTAGGAATTGGTAGAGAATCGCTGATACAGTGAGGAGTCTAAGATGTTTGTTTTGTACATTTTTCAGTGAAGAGTCATGGCTGGAAGATGTCGTCATGGTGTCTGGGACAGATGGAAAAGAAGAAGAGAAAGAGAACAACTCTTCAGAGGCGTCTCCTGTAAGTCACTAAATGTAAATGCAGTGTAATCACTTATATTTCTGCAGAGCCTACATACAACTAGTTTCTACCACTATATGATCACTGTATGGCGGTAATATACATCTTCAGAGCCTGTGTACAGCTAATAGTCACATGTGGTGGTCGCATTCAGTCATAGTCTGGCAGTTTTATTTGATCCTTAAGTAGTAATAGTTTTGGATCTTGGTTTTGTATGTTTTTTAAGTAACAATGAGTTGTCTGGTATATTTGCTCCATGTATCAGTATATTATTTGGTGACTTATTTGTTATGTATTACACTGTCATATGTAGGTGAGAGGTTTTGAAAATGCAAATTTGTCAGGGCCGATTTCCATTGTACTGTGACTGCTGAGGAGATGGACGGAATCTATGTGTAATGTGCACAAAATTAGTGACAGGAACAGAAGGTTTTTCTCTGTAAAAACACATCCGCAGCTCACAATGTGGCTTGAAAAATGTCATGTGCACCCAGCCCTACTCAGAAAAACTTAAGGGCCCGAGCCCCAGATGTTCTGGGACCCTAGCAACGCCCCTGGTCATAGGGATAGGAATAGGTAATGTCTTGAAAAGATACATTAACTTTGGGAAGACAGACATTTTGATTGCTGCAATACGGCCAAACAAAGATATGGCGATCAAAGCTCTTCTTGGTGTTCAAAATGAGAAATAGCATAGAGTCTCCCTTCCTATTTACAATATCAATCAAATCAATTATTCTTCATATTATCCCCCCCTTGCCCTAAAAGGGATAAAACCTTTTTGGTTTTTTGTTCCCCGGGTTTGTGGGGGGGGAGGAGACCCTTTTTGGGCCAATACTTTCGTAAAGAATTTTAGGTCTGCATTTAAAAGTGCTATCGGCCTGTAGCTAGCACACTCCAGATGGTCCTAACCCGGGCTTAGGAAACTTTGAAATATACGAATCAGCATGGGTTTAAGGTTTTTAGTAGAACCCATCAAAAAAAAAATTAAAAACGGGAAACATAAACATGGAATAAATTTGGGGGACTGAAACTCTAAATAAAAAAGGTATTTTAAAACCCAAACGGGGCCTTTGGGATTTACCTGAAGGGAGGCTTTTAAGTGTATATATAATCTCATTCTATGTGATCGGAAGGTTTAGAAATACCACCTCCTTTGCATTCAAAGTTGGTAGCCTACAGGATGTTAAAAAATTCTGTAACAGCTTCGCACATTCCAAAGGATCTGAGGCTAACGTGTTGGGGATCCCTTTTAATTTAAAAAAAAATATTAATAAAAATTTATCCAAAATTAATTTTGGATCATATACCTAGGGCCTAGCTTTTTCTTGAGGAAATGAGGGGATAGTCTCAATGAATCGTTACAAAGCATCTTAGCTAAAAGGGGTTTTGGGGTTTTTAAAATTAGTTTTTCTTATAATCCCTTTGGGTTTTTAAAAATAAAAAGAAATTTTTTTTCAGTTTTGTTTTAAGGCTAGTTTTTAAAGCCTTGACCCAAATTCATGTTTTTAAAAATGGGTTCTGTGCTAATTTACTCTCCTCTGTTTAAAATTCCAAAGATATGTACTTTTTTTAAATTTTCCCCCACATTTCTTCAAGTGAGTGCTCAGGTCTATGCCTTTCCTTCATATGACTGCCATATGGGCTTCCCATAGAATAGCATGAGATGCTACAGAACCCGTATTGATCTAAAAAAAAATCTGCAATAGGTTTTCTCAATTCTTCCCTATGCTGAAGTAAACATTCCTTAAAGGGGTTTTGCCACAAACTCATTTCATACCCCCATTCCAGCTCTTCAATCTGTGTGCTCAGAAAAGGGGGGGGTGGGGGATTTGTTTGAAATTTCATACATTGAGACCCCCGCAGGATGACATCACCCCTGAAATTTCCTCTCTGTAGTCCCAAAAAAAGGTTCCCGTTTATTTAAAACACTGTTAGTACTGAGAGGTAAAGCTTTTGCCTCCAGGCCCCCAAGGATCCTAGGGTTTAAATTTCCCCGCAGGGAACCCAAAACCCGGTTTTTTTGTTTTTTTTTCCCTTTTAAAACACCTACTTTAATGAGGTTTTTTTTTTTTATTTGCACTGTTTTTACTAAAACACTAAGGAAAGGGACAGAGGGCGGGGGCAAGTGACCCGCACCTGGGGTTTTTTTAAAAACCCCAAAAAGCTGCCTGAGAGGGGAATTATTCTGAGGGTGTCTGACCAGGAGTGAGGACCTCACCCTTTGGCAAATCCCCTTTTTGACGAGCTGTAAACCAAAGGGTCCCCTAAAGGGGCAGCTAAAACAAAATGGTGAAAATTTTTTAAAAATAAAAAATGAATGGTGGGGGAAAATTTTTTATTTCATTTTTCAACTTCCCCCCTCAATTTTTCTTTGGCAAAAACCCCCTTTTAAATCTCCATTGGGATCGGGCTCAATTTTGATACTTTTAGAATTTTTGTGATTGGGGTTTCCCCCTATCTCTTTGGAATTTTTTCGGGGACTTTTTTTAAAATTATTATTATTATTTTTTATTTTAAATTTTGGGAGCGCCCCCTTTTTATTTTTAAAGGCGCTGTACATTTCCCTCGGGGTACAAAAATAACAATAGTCAAACAAATTTCAAAGGGACAATAAATGACAAAAAACTGGTTTCAAAAGGGAAAAAGGTCCCGCCCGCGGGGGCTTTTCAATCTACAGGGGGATAAAAAGAAAGGGGGGGGCAACAGTTTGGGGGGGCGGGGCAGTTTCAACCCCGGTTAATGGGTTGGGTTTTTTAAAGGGAAACCCTTTAAAAGGTAGGTTTTTTAGGGGTTTCTATGAACCGGGAAAAGGAGGGAGAGTCTGAGTGTTGGGGGAGTGAGTTTCCCGAGGTTTTGGGGGGAACACGAAGAAGTCTTGGAGGCCGGGTTTTGGGGAGGAGGTGAAAGAGAGAGGGAGAGGGTAAATTCCCCGGGGAGGACGGAGGGTTGGGGTGGGGAAGGGATTTAGAGATTAAGGGAAGAAAATAAAGAAGGGGAGGGGGTTATGGGGACCCTTTTAAAGGGCGAAAATTTCTAGCTTAACGGGTTCGCCCGGGAAATTTGGGAGCCATTGAAGGGATCGGGAAAAGGGGGGGGAGGGCGGGGGGTTTGCGAAAAAGGGGGGGCCACAGAGGAGGATGTTTTCTTTTGTCGAGGGCCGGGGATAACGAGGGCAAGGGCAAGCATTTTTTTTTGCTTTTAGAGTTTAAAAAATTTAGGGGGATTCGGAAATATTTTTTAGGTTGAGGTGACAACAGAGGTGAGGGTTTGGGTGTGCGGTTTGAAGACAGATTGGAGCAAAAATTATCCCCAAAAGGGAGCCCGGGCCTGTGGTGCTGGTTTAGAGAGTTTGCCTTAAAAGGAAAGAAGAAACAGGTTTGGGGGGATGGAGTGGGCGGGGGGAAGATAAAGAAATTTAGTTTTTTCCCCCGTTTTGTTTTGGAGAGGGAGAAAGGGAAAAGGGGGAAATGGAGAGAAACAGTCAGGGATCCGGAGAAAAGAGGCACATCTGGGCCGGGGAAATTTGAGTTTGGGTCATCTTCATACAGGTGTATTGAAAGCCGTTTGAAGCTAAGCGACCGAGACCCAAGGGGGTTTAAAAGAGAAGAAATATTTGGGCCCCCAAAATTAAACCCTTGGGGGGCCACCGACAGGGGAGAGGGGGAGAGGAGGGGTTGGGGCGAGAATGAGAGACGCTTTAAAGTCCGATCAAATGAGTTGGGGAGGAGGGTTTCCCGGAAAGGGGCCAAGGGCCCTGATGCCGATGGAGGAGAGGATGTGTAGGGAGGGGGAATGGTTGACAGTGTCAAAAAGCAGAGGAAAGGTCTAGGGGGAGAAGGGAAAAGAGTAATGGCCCTGAGGCTTTGGCAAATTGGGTAGTCTTTGGGGACTTTTTTTATTAAAGGGCGGTTTTTTATTTAAGTGTGGGGGCGGAACCCCATTGGACGGGTTTTGGGAAGCGTTGGTGGGAAAATGGGAGGAAAGTTGAAGATGGACCGTTTTGCTTCCCAAAAATTTTTGGGGAAAAGGGAAGGCCCCCCCCCCCAAATGGGGATGAATAGGGGGATAGTTTTGGGCAGTTTAGGGGGGTCAAGAATGGGTTTTTCCCCCTTTTTGAATGGGGGGGATGGGGGCGCATGTTTAAAAGGAAGGGAAGGAAAGCAAGAGGTTTTTTAAAGATATATTGAAGAGGGATTTAGGGCTTGGGAAAATAACCCGTAAATAAGGTCAGGGATGAGGGGGAGATGGAGGGGCAAGACTCAGGGGTGAGGCCGGATTTGGGACAGTAAGAGGGGGGCTTGTCAGGAGTGACCGGTGAGAAGCGAGTTTAAGGGGGAAAAGTCCCCCAGGGAGGTACAAAGGGGGGTTGGGGGACACCGCAGGGAAAAGAGGTATGCTGAGGGACTGTGGGGTTTAAGCTTTGGGCTGAAAGAGATTTTTTTTATTAAGGGGAAATGAGTTGCAAAATCAAACTGCTGAGAGGGGGAGATTGGGGGGGGGAATTTCTGGGTGACGCAGGAAGAGTTTGAAGGTGTTAAAATTGTCTGGGGTTGTGGGACAGGGAGGAATGGGGAATTCCGTGAAGAAAATCTTGTTTGGGTGACTTAGGCGGAAAAAAAAAATTTGTAGTTATAAACTTTATTAGGTGAAGTCAGGGGGTGGCGCGTTTTTTTCCAGCGCGTTCGAACTCTTGGGAAACTCGCCTCACGTTTTGGGGGAGTCCATGTTGCCCGGGGTTTTCTGTTCCCTTTTTGGGGGGTTCTGTTGTGTGTGAGAGGGCGACAGCTCCCAAATTGGGAACGATTTTGTTGTTTTAGAAAAGTGGGGGCTGCGTCGAATCAAACAAGTGAGGATATTGGGAGAGGGGAGGTGGGAAGAGAGTCAGGAGAGGTGCAAGGTTAAAGGGTTTTTTTTTGTTCCTGCCCTTGGGGTGCAAATTTTGGTTGCAGGAGGGGCAGGTGGAGTGGGGGATGGAGAGGAAAGGGGAGAAGATTTTGGGCAGAGGGGTAGGGAGAGGAATTTAGAGAGGTTAGATTAGGGGGCAAAGGCGGGGGAAAAAGAGGGTTTCCAAATGTGTTTCCATTTTGGTGAGTGGCTCCAGAGGGCCACTGGAGAGGCCAAAGGGAAAATAGGGGAGAGGACAAAGGGTTTGTTTTGTAGTGGGGTGGGGGGTATCGATTGGGAAAAGGGGGGGGGGTTTTAAAAAACTCCCATGAAAATAGTGGGGAATGCGGGGGCCCAAAGGGAAATGGGGGGACCAGGAAAACAAAGGGTCAAGGAAATGGTGGCAGGGCCCGGGGTCGGGAAAGGGGCAACAGGGGGGGGGGGGGGCCACTTGGGAAAGGGTTTGGGGGGGGAGTAGATCGGGCAGAATGCACCCCGAAGGGGGGGGAGGGTGAGGGAAGGTACGAGTGGAATAGAGGGGAAAAAAACAGGTAACTGACAGAAAGAAGGCCGACACCTCCACCAGTAAAAAAGAAGCCCCCCCATAGGAAAAGTGCGCAGGGAAGTTGTGCAGAGGGGGGGTCAGCCAATTTCTTTAATCCAAAAAGGTGAGATTGCGTGAGGTGGGAAAAGGTCGTGGGGAAGTGAAGCTTTTTGCAAAACTGAACGTGCATTCCCAAAGGGTTTCCCAAAAAGGGGATTTTGGTTTCTGCAGGGGTGGGGGGGGATTGTTTTGAGGTTTTTTGTGGTTTGATAAAGTGTGGGGGCTGCTTTGGGCTACCATTCATATTTTTTGTTCTCTTCAAAGTCACAAACATAAATTTCATATTGCACCATCCATCGCCCGTCCCTTTTCCAAAGTAGACTTAAGAAAAACGGGGGGAAACTAATTTAAAGCAAATTAAATTTAAAAAACCCAAAAGGAATTTTTCCAAAAAGCATATTTCAAGGCACAAAAAGTAAAAAAATGAAGCACAAAAAGAAAATCTTTATCTCTACTATGAAACAAAAAAGGGGGTTTTCTTGTGTTTTGCGGCGGGCCCTTTCTGCATCTGGCACATTTAAGGGCCCTTTAAAAGGGGTTTTTTCCACCCATGTAATGGGTTTACGGGATCCTCCAAAATGGGTAATCACTTTTCAAAATATATGTAATTTAAAAAAAAGTGAAACTCGGGAAAACTACAGCATTTCTCATTCCCCCTTAGTTACCTCAAAGCCCACAGACACTACGCTGCGCGCGGAAACACTTCTTATCTGAACAGGCAAAACAATGCCCTTTTTAAAAAACCCGGGTAGAAAGGCAGGGGGCTTCCCTTGCTGTTTGGGAACCCTTTTGTACTGTTTATTATTTCACTTAATTTTGAAGCCCCTTTTTCCCTCACCCCTTTAACACCCCCTCCCCCTCCCCGCACCCTTTCATGACTCAGCGGATTTGTTGACTTTCCCCCCTGTGCTAAGGAGAGAGGAAAGAAACTTTCGTCCTGGAAAACCCCTTTTTAAAAGGAGTTTTTCCGGACTGCCTATTGTAAAAAGAAAAGTAAAAACCCCCGGGGAGCGAGAAGACAAAACGAGGGGCACAGATTTAAAATGGGACGTGTGAAATTCCGAAAAAATCAAACTAAAAAATTGTGGATCTCTTTCTCCACAGCATTTAAAAAGCTTCTTCAGTTCTCTTCATCAATAAGCAGTGATCTACCGATAAAAATACAACTATTTATTCTGTATACAAAGGAAAACATATTCTACCCGGTCCCTTTGAAAATTTCTGCAGTCATTCACAGGTAAGAAGTTTCTCTGCGCAAGCCCGTCCAGCAGCTCTTGTCAGGTCGTATCTAGTAGAAGCTTTGAAGTAACTAATCACATATATTTAGAAAAGTGATTAATAACCCATTTTGGAGGATCCCACGTCGACATTACATCGTGGCAAAACGCCTTTAAGTCTGTGCTGAGTACAATGAAATCTCGACTATCAAGGCATTCTGGAACGAAATCTTTATAGGTCTCGAGTCCTCCAACAGGATAACGACCCAAACACGCAGCTGAAAACATCAAAGAATGGCTAAAAGCAAAGCATTGGACTATTCTGAAGTGGCTTCTATGAGCTCTGATCTAAATCCTGTTGAACATCTGTAGAAGGAGCTAAAACAAGCAATCTGGAGAAGGCACCTTTTAAACCTGAGACAGCTGGAGCAGTTTGCTCACAATGAGTGCTGGTGGAAGTTGTAGAAGTCTCATGGAAAGTATGAAATTATTTGTTTGCAGTAATTGTTTCACAAGGCTGTGCAACAAAACATTAGGTTAAGGGTACCATCATTTTTGCCCAGGTCAAGGTCATTAGTTTGTGTTTCAAAAGGCTTCAGCTGGACAAAAATTCTAACACAATAGGGCAGATTTATCAATATTGTCTAACTCTTACAGTGTAAATGTAAACTAGACAGTCTTACAATGCGTCACATTCATCATAGTGTTGATAAATCTGTTGCAAATTAAAACGGTTTAGCCTAACTTCACACCTTTCATAAGTGGGCTTACCTTATGCCACTAAGGGTATGTTCACACGGCGTGTTGAGTCCGTGTTTACATACGTTTATAGATGCATGTTTGGATCGGTGTTTCGGACCCTAAATTGACCCAAACACACACCTAACAATGTGCAGTGTGTTTGACATTGCAATTTAAATTTTAAAACAAACAACCCCGTTCAGGAAATTTAATCACCGCCCGCGTGTTTACTTGCGTTTTTCTGACCCCGTTCAAAAAAATTGACATGTAAACCCTTGATCCAAAAACGCAGCAGGACGCCCTATTTAAACTAAAAGGCTGCTTTTCTGACGCACCCAAAAACGCATCCAAATCGCCCCTGCGCGTTGGATGAAATTTGGGACCGATTAAACCGAAAGCGTTTTTGGGATGCGTTTTTTAAAAACCCAAAATTTCAATGTAAAAACCCAAATTTAGCAGAAAAACAATCATAGGAAGTGTAAAAAAAAAACCCTAACTTTTATTATACTCAGGAAAAAAAGTAAAAAAAAAAAAATTATTAAATGACCCAAAATGAAAAAAAAAATGGGTAGTAATGCGTCAGGGGCACCGGGATACTGATTCTATCCCTATTCCATCCCTAAACAACTATCAACCCCCAACCTATCAAAAAAGGGCCCCACCCCCTGAAAGAGGGGCGCCCCTTATATAAGGAACAAAAACCCTCCCAAAGAAAAACCCCCCCTTTTAATACCCTAGAAAATAAAAACCCATAATGGGTATCATAACCAACATTTTATCCCACAGTTTCTACCTTTTTCCCGGGGTGTCATCAGGGGACTAAAAATTTGCCATTACGAGAGAAAGGCTCTACAAAAGAAAAAAAAAAATTTTGCAAATAAATCACCCCAACCACATATCAAAAAAGAAATCAAGTCCCTTTTTGAATAATGTTTACCATAATCCCCAAAAAGGGGGCCGGCATAAGGGGACACCAAAGACCCGTGGCTCTGGTGTCCAGGGAAAGGCTTTTAATTTCCCCCAACCCCTGTGGACGCCACAGGGCCTTTATAAAGGGGAATCTTTGGTCACTGATCGCGCCCCCAATCTTCCCCGATCCCCGTGCCCCGTGACACCCCCCGCAAACCCGGCCGCCATAGACGCGGAAGTGTCATAGAAAACGCGTCCTTGAATCCCTAGAAACGAAAGCAGACCGGGAACCCCTCAAAGCATAGCGTTCCTTAGCAACGGAAAAATGGTAAAAAACGCATCCGGGGGTGCTTTTTAACATTGTCATTCCTAATTTAAAACCACAGCACTTTTTTCTGGGTGCCATGTGAAAGAAAATTTAAAAAAGAAAACGGGTCATTTTTTCCAGTCTTTCCTGTTAAAAACAAAAACTAAAAGGGCTGGGAAAATTTTTTCCTAGTATAGATCTTAAAAACTAATTATGAATTTGGGACTAAAATAAAGAAAACAACCGCATCAAAAGTATCTCAAAAAAAAACAACAAAAATTTAATTTGTCTTTTTAAACCCCAAAAGGGAAAGGGAAAGAGCCCAAGTATAAATCCAGAAACATTCCTTTTTCAACAAAATCTGCCCCCCAAAAATTCCCTTTTTTTCGAACAGGGGGAAACCACTTTGTCTACCCCCATAAATTTTCAAACCCTAAACGGGCCCCTCCATGTGTACCCACTTTAATCTGGACACAGGTGAATCTCTCCTTTTTCCTAAAGTCACCTAAATGCTCCCCAATTCTGCGTCTTTTTTTTGACGAAGGGTTCAAACCGACGTAGTTTTTCCCCCACAGGGGAAATTGAATTCTAAAAAACCCATTTCCCTCAAGCGACAATTAAATGAAATGAAAAATTGTAAAATTTCCCTTGCCGTATTTGGGGGGTTTAAAAAAATTTCCCCTTGTTGTTTCGATAAAAACGCCTACAAAACCGCTAAAACCCAAAAAACACCCTTTTTTGGTTTCTGCCACCCACGTTGTTTTTAAACCCGGTGGTGGTGTATAGTGACGGGATACTAGTGGGTTTCTTTAAAAATTTTTTCCTCTCCTAAAAGTTATAAAAAGGGCGGGGGCCGCCCTTTCCCTTTAAGTAAAGGAACCAAATTAGCAAAAATGCCCCAAAATTTTTTAGCTAGGACTTTCCTAAACGCTTCTGATGCTTCATAAAAAGCCCCACAATCCGGGGGGGTTCAGTTTTTTCCCTAACCCCATCTTGTTTTTTTGGGGAATTCAAAAGACAACCCTACCTTTGTAATGCAGGGTTATTAAAAAAAAAAAAAAAAAGGATTTCCAAAAGGTTTTCCACCCGGGATACCCCCTTCTCTTTAAAATCTGTGGAAAAGGGGTCCTTCCCCCTGCCTACAAATTCTTTTTTAGTAGAGAAATTTGCGGCGTACCCCCTCAAAACTGACCAAATGGAGGGCCTTTTTTAAAGGGGAGAAAGGATAAACTACTTGACCAGTGAAACAGGGGCGTTACAAGCTGTTTTTTACGGAATATGGAAGTCTGGATGGGGGCCTTTTGGTTTTACTTTTAAAGAAACAGATACACCCAAAGAAGGGATTTGGATCTCCCCTAACTCATAGTAAATTTTAATCCAAGATTATTCTGATTCAAGCCATCAAAAAAATTGGTAAAAATTCCTGTTTAGCCCCTTTCCCCAATGATGAAAACTTATAAAAATGTATCGATGTAAAATTTCAATTTTCTCTACAAGTCTAGTGGGTGACCCCGCCAAATCAACAGTAACCTTTCCCCCACCATCCTAAATCCCAAATTTGCATAACTTGGTGCACACCAGCTCCCCATCGGGGTTTTCCTTTTAATTGAGGGATAAAAAATTTTCCCATCAAAAAGAAAGAAATTTCTTGTCATATAAACGAAAAAGATCATTCAAAAAAGATTAAATGTAAAGGAAACTGCTGAATTCTGCCCTGAAAAAAAGTTTAAAACCAGCCCTTTAAGAATGTTTCCAAAATCAGGTGTAAAGAATTCAAAGTGATACCATCAAGTTTTTTAAAAAATCCATTGTGCCCCCGGTATATGATATAGTGCTTTTTACAAAATGGAAAAAAATTTTCCAATCACATATGCCCCCCCATTTTTTTGGGTTTTAAATGACCCCTTTTCCCCGGAGACTATAGGCCCTCCCTTTTAGGGGGGACACCCCCCCTTTGGGGAAATTTTCCCGGCAACCCTATAAAAATTGGAATTCGGGGAATTTTTTTGGGAAACAGAAAATCGAATTCTACAGCATTAACCCAACCCATGATTTTTTAGCTCTGGAAAGAAATGCCCAAACCCATTATAAACACTGAATCTTTTATTTTGGATTTTACCAAAAATTCCCCTCAAAACCCTTTATGGATCCCCTCAAAAACCCTCAAAACCACAAACTTTTGTATTTAAGGTGGCCCAACAGCAAAATTTTTCCCCCTTTATCAGGGGGGTTTTACCCCCACTTTGTGATTTTTTCCAAATTAAAATTTCTTGTTTCTCTTGAAAGTGCAATTCATACCTTCAAGGTCCCCACACCATTTTAAAAACCAAAATATCTACACGGGAAAAAACCCTTGGGGAGGCATCTTTTTGTTTCTTTATTTTTTCAAGTTGGTGAAATGACCTTTTCCTGTATGCACATTGCCCTCAGCGATGCTAAAAAAAGTTTTTTTAAAACCATTTTCTAGCAAATCCTCCCCGGAAAAACCAAATCCATACATTCAAAGTCATTTTTTAAGCAGTGGGGGAATTTTTGCCAAAGGGACTTTTGCGCCCAAATAAATGTAAATTTTGATCCAATGGAATAGACCCAAATTTTGGGGTTGGAACGAAAGATAGAAACCCCCTTTCCCTTTAAAAAAATCATTTCAAAAGGGGTAAGAGTATGTGAGGATAAATTTACAATTTGATGAAATTTCTTTTTGTTCAAAGGGGAAACTTTCGCCTATCTTGTCGGGGTCCGGGTCTCCCCGGGTGGTTTCTGAAAAGTTCTAAAAAAGGTCTTCGTTTGGGCCCCCACTTGAGTTTCCTCTTTTTCGTCCTTTGGCCTCCCCCAGATGGTTAAAACCCCCGATTTCCACCCCTCCCCCATCGATCAGAAATATCTGTCTCCCCTTGAAGAAAAAATTCCTACCCATTTCCTTTCTAGTCCTTTTTGTCCAGAAAAGATTTCCCTATTTTCCCCGAAAGTCACCCGAGAACCCCCCCACAAAAATTTTCTTGTTTGCGAAACTTTTTAAAAGTGGTACAGGGGAAATTTTTCCCACAGAGTTCTGTAAAAGTTTTTTTTTTTGTTGTAAATTCCCGTTCCTTATCAAATTTAAAGAACTATCTCAAAAAGTTTCTTTTGTTTAAGATTCAAAGTATCCAAAAATTTTTTTTCTCTTTTGATAACAATTGCATAAAAAAGTACAAAATTGAAAAGTTGCTTTCCCGTTTTCCCCCTCCTTGAAAAACTCAGGACACAGGTTTTTAGGGGGGTTAAGGGAAATCCCTCAGACCCTTGGCACTAACTGATGTTTTAAAATAGTTGTCCCCCAAAATCTGTATTCCCACCAAACCGAATTTTGTTCTTTATAGTTTTTATTCAATTTTCCTTGAAAAGCCCAATTAAAATGATGGGGTTATTTCTTTTGGGGAAAATTTTTTTATCAGAAAAATTTCATCCTCAACCTCAGATAGCCATTGAACGGGTCCCATATCAGTGGCTAAAAAAAACGCTATGAAACCCTCAATACCAAAAAAAAAACTTATGCTGACTACAATTAGTGCCAGTCTTACAATGTAAGACCCGCACTAATTTTTTAAATCAGCCCTAAGTGTTTCAATTTGGGAAAATACCCCAACACTAATCAATGGGCCCCCTTTTTCAGGCCAAAACCCAATTTTTTTGGGGGAGGACAGAAAATATCAAAAACTGTCTAGAACACATAATAAATGGGGTGAAAAGCATGTACACCATTATTTTTGGCACAAATTATGTCAGAAGTCTGGCGCAACTGCCTTGATTAATGTGCCCCATAGTCCAAGTTTTATTAGTTAATTTTGAGAAAATTAAAATTTATTATTACTTTTGTCAGGTTTAAACTATTTCAGTGACCATTGTGTTTTTTTTTTCTTTAATAAAGGGGTACCAACAATTTTGTCCACATATATACAGAAAACAGAATAATAAAAAAAAAAATCAGACAGGAAATACAAACAGATAAAAAGAAAATAAGAAAATATAGTAGCATCAGGTCCTAATAAAATAAAATATAAAAATAATGGTGGTGATACATTCCATTCCAATGAAAAACAATATCTATTTGCTGTAGAGCTCCTTTTATGACAGTGGTGTACAATCTTCAGTCTGCAATGCCAATCTTTGCAGCCCTCAAGCATCTAAGCCACTGAGAATGGTTAGGTAGAGCAGTGAGGTGGTCAAGAGGAGGACCCCTCGTTAGCTGCATTTGTGTATGCTGAAGCTGCTGGGTGCCAGGACATGAGGGCACTGTCTGTACTGCTACAGCCACTAAGGATAAGAGTAAAAGCCTTATCACTCATCAGAATTGTTGTCGTGTCAGTTGATTATCGCCGGGTGCACCACACGTCTCAAACACTGTGCCTCTCCCCGCAATTCAAAAGAACTCTTCAGGGTGGTTGCCACGGGCAACGGGTGAAAGCAGTTGGGGTGCCGCTATTAAACCACGCGGTCTGTCACAGTAGTACCCTTTTTAGTTTTATTGTGGCCATTAAACATTACTCAGTGTGATAATGAGGCCTCTTGGACAAGAGAAAATTATGAACCCCTGACCTAGGACGTATCCCCACCCCAAACCAAAATGCCCACTGTTTGCTAATACGTCTTTCCTCTGTGCATCCAACTGGGAAAAAGCATCACAGACTAGAATCTCCTGCCTCCTGTACACATTCTAACTCTATGTATAGTAATAAGAAACCCCTCAATGTTCAGGAACTAGGGTTTTAAAGGATACTAAGTAGGTGCGTAATACGGGCAGTCTCGAGTTATAAACATCTGACTTACATCCAACTTGTAATGCAAGGGGTTTTACCATGAAGGAATATTTGCTGCACAGGTCACTTCCAGCTAGCTGCGTGCCAATCGTGCATGAGAATAAGGAGGGAGGGGCTTGCAGTCGTCCTCCCCATTTACTTTTATGGGAGTTCTGAATACAGCCAAGTAAGTGCTCTACTATATTCAGAACTCCCATAGTAACAAATGGAGAGGACGGCCGCAAGTCTGTTACAGTGACAAGACTGCAGGAGATTTAAACTGTAAAGTAACCAGAAGTGAAAAAAAGTGCTTTTCAAAGTTAATTATTCTAATCTTGTTAGAGATAAAGTTTTTCTTCCTCTTCTCCATTTGATAACGGTGGCTTAACTCCCTACTCTAATCAGAAAAGCAAATATGTACGGTAACCTAGAGACATTTGTGTACCAGAGCTGTGGAGTCAGCAAGCCAAAGCCCCGACTCCGACTCCTCAATTTCCCAAACTACCGACTCCTGACTCCCTCATACATGGCGCATGTTTAAGTGATAACTTTACTGTTGTAAAATGGTAAAATCTGGCTTTTTATCACCCTTAGGCCGTGTCCCCATGGCATGGTTTTTCAGCTGGTTTTTCAGCCGGTTCTCAGTTTTGAAAAACGACTGCAGACCTTCTGAAAAACTTTCACACGGACCTTAGTGGAAAATCCGTGCAGTGGTCCCCACTGCACGGATTTTCCGTCCGGCGTATTTTCAGACCGCCGGCGGTTCAAACAACTTGTAACATGTTCATTCTTCCATCCGGTTTTCGGATGGAATATGAACCTGCCTATGTGAAGGGGGAGGGCTTTTCTCCGCAAAACGCGGAGAAAAGCCGTCCCCCGGTGGCCATGTGCACGGCACGAAAACAGGACAAATACTAGTTGGATAAACCAACCGGTATTTGTCCTGTGCCGTGTGAATGGCCCCTTATGATACAATAATCAAGCTATTTAGGTAGAACATACATTGACAAACAAAATGTTAACAATGTTTTGATCTTGTGACTTTCAGGCTCCATATCTTACCATCTACTACAGCTTTGTACATGAGACTCCCATCATTTTATAGATAATCATCTTCACTATCTTATACATAAATTTGACTTGCAAGTATTTAGCATCTGCTTAGTTCTGCAGATTCTTGTCATATAACTGCATTGTTTCTGTTTTGCTCCTAAAAATCAAAATGTTAATTTTTATTATTTTGCTAGTATTTGCTAAATCCACCTTTGGCTTTCAATACTGCCTGAATCCTTCGGGGCGTGTTCTGGATCAGATTCAAGCATGTCTTGACCAAAATCTGATCCCAGGTCTCTTATACACGTTCCTAATGTTGGTGCATACCCAGTGTTCAATTGGGTTGAGGTCTGGGGACTGTGGAGGCCAATACAGCAACTCTACTTCATTGTCATTGAACCATTCCTTCTCCAACCTCGACATTTGCTTCGGATCGTTGTCGGCTGGAACACTATGTTGTCCTTTTCATACCCATAGTACTCAAGTATATGAAGTAACTCATGTTGTAGGTCACTCACTTATAGCTCAGCATGGAGATAAACAATGATCCTGGTCAAGTATCGAACATCTTTGTAAAACATCGAGCACACAGGCCTCAATCCACCCGGATCTATTACCTTTGTAAAACATCCCCATCTCATCAGCCTTCCTCCACCGAACTTGACAAGTTCTTCAATTTCTTGATCCGTTATCCCCTTTTTCCTTGATTCTTCCAAACCCATTTGCACCCATCAAAACCCGGTCTATTGACTTTCATGTCATCGCTCCAAATCACCCGTTTCCAATTTTCAATTTTTCGTACTTTTTTGCAAACTCTTCGCTGACGCTTCTTATAAAGCGTGTCCTGAATAACATTTGTAGAGTCTATGAATTTGTTCTGAGAAATAGTATCGCCTCCATCAGATCTTGCATAGAAGACCTCACATCTGATCTCATTATTTCCAGGCTAGAGAACGGCCTCTACACTAACTTGGGTTGGGGGCAAAGTGGTAACCACAGGGGCAACATCTCTAACAATCTCAGGGCATAAAGGAATTGCCTCAGGCACAGTCAGTTTTTATGAATGGTTGAACTCTTCTACTTCTTTGTAAGCAAGTGAAAAATTTTGCTGAAATATGGTCAGTCTGTTTGCTATGGGAGCGGAATCTTTTCTCCTGTGGCAGCGCTTTGCCTGATCCATGTAATCAATTACACTCCTCATGTTATAAGGCTGAATATATGGGAGCAGTAGCATTGGCCGGACCCAACTCCTCTTAGTTCGATGCAGTGCCAAGAGCAACTGTACCAACTAATTATAGATTTTGGGAGTCGAAGTCGGTACATTTTATAATGACACGGCCCTGTTGTGTACACTCAGAGCAGATAAAATCTCTCTTATCAAAAGGGGTTACATACAGAAGACCAATCGAAGTACAATGGTGACCAACAAACAATAAATGACCAACAAATGGTAGAGGGGGAGAGAGTACCCTGCCCGCGAAGGCTTACAGATCTAATCTGTAAAAATAGGATTTTTGTACTTACCGTAAAATCCTTTTCTCGTCCGATTCATTGGGAGGGACAGCACCTTGGGTACAAGCCTTTGCCCTAGGAGGGGGACACTAGGCCGGACGAAACGTGTTGGGCCCGCCCCGGTGGCCTATATCCCTTCTGCTGACGCCAGGCTGATCAGTTGGTACAAAAGCAGTGGCCGAGAGGAGGAACAAAAGAGAACACTGATTCCATGGAGAAAAAAAATGAGGGCGGGACCTGTGTCCCCCAATGAATCGGACCAGAAAAGAATTTTACGGTAAGTACAAAAATCCAATTTTCTTGCCAATGTCATTGGGGGACACAGCACCTTGGGATGTCCAAGAGCAGTTCCAGAGGGTGGGCAACTAAAAACTTCATCAGCAGTGACAAGCATCAGAACACTGCTGCCTGAAGTACCTTACGGCCAAAACCTGCGTCAGCCGAGGCCAAGTTATGAATTTGGTAGAACTTAGAAAAAGTACGGACTGAAGCCCAGGTGGCAGCCCTGCAAACCTGACACCTGATGTCGAACCGCTCAGGCAGCACCAACCGCTCATGTGGAGTGAGCAGTGCCCCGAAACGGACGGAGCACCCCCCAGACCGATAGGCTTCTGGAATTGCAGACCGGCTCTCGCTGGCAATGGCGGCCTCAGAGACCGCGAGGTCCCTGCACGGACCTTTAGGAATGACAAAGAGATAGATTCGAACGGCCCTGACCACGTCTAAACAGTGTAACGATCGCCCTCGATGATGAGAGGGTGAGGGGCAAAAAGAGGGCAGAACTATGTCCTCATTGATATGAAACGATGAAACCACCTTAAGGAGATATGAAGAAACAAGACGCAGAAAAACGTTGTCCTTATGCTGACCCCAGAACGGGGACTTGCATGATAGAGCCACCAGTGCAGACACTTGGCGAATGGAAGTGAATCCCACCAGGAAGGCTATCTTCCATGAAAGCAAACGTAGGGAAACTTCCCATAGTGGCCCAAAAGGTGAGGACTGCATGGCCTTCTAAGAAGATTTAAAGGGAATGTGTCATCAAAGAATGACTTCTTGTTTAACTCACATTTTTATGTTAAGCACATTTTTAGGAATCTTTGGTTATGTTTTTTTTTAATTTTCCATATCACTTTCAGTATTTTTTTTAATAATTCTTAAGTCCTGCAGTTTTCACTTTGGCCACTAAGCCTAATAATCGTCTGACACTTCCTGTTCTATTTAGAGAGCTTTTCAGCAGTGTGCTCATTATCAGTAAAAGCAGGGCCAAGCTGAAAGGAGACACCATTGTGTATAAATAACACAGAATCCACCAGTCACAAGAGGAGATGTTCACAGCTCCCCCTCTCCCCTCTCTTCACAGTGAAAACTCTTCTATAAAAGTCTATGGGACAGAATCTGTCTTAAGAATCCTATGTGCATGAAGCTGCTGTAAAGTATCTTTCTGACTGCTGTTAAAGCAGTGCAAATAAGAATGTCTTCCCCACAATCATATATAGATGGCGGAATTGAGAAATCTACAATCAGGAAATAAAAATGAGGAAAAAAATACAGATCAGGGTCTTGATTTAATAAGTAAAAAAAAAAAATTGGCGACAGATTCCCTTTAAATCCCAAGGTTCAATAGGTCTACGAACAGGAGGGATGAAATGCACGACAACCTGTAAAAAAGTTTTAACCTGTGAGCGGGAGGCCAGCCTGTGCTGAAACAAAATTGAGAGAGCAGAAAATCTGACCCCTCAGGGATGGCAGGCCGAGTCTGAGCTTCAGGCCTGACTGCAGAACAAATAGCACCCTTCCACTAGAGCATACCAAGGGTTGAAAAGGCCTTCCAGGCACGGTGATAGATCCGGGTGGATTGAGGCCTGTGTGCTCGAATCATGGTCCGGATAACGGAACCGACAAACCCCGACCGATCGCGGTTTCAACAGCCATGCCATGAAAATGCAGCCACGTTACAGTGGGGTGGAGCAGAGGACCCTGCGAAAGAAGGTCTGGGCGTAAAGGAGAAGGCCAAGCAGCATCTGTCTATAGGGTGACAAGACCCACGTATCCAGACCTGTGGGGCCAATCTGGGGTGATGAGAATGGCTGGTACCTTCTCAGACTTGAGGCGCTTGAGCCCTCGAGGAAGAAGAAGCCAGGGTGGAAGAGATAGATCAGAGCCAATTGAGCCCAAGGTAGGACCAGCACGACTACCGCTGGAGCCAGGATATCCCTGGCCCTGGACACATAAAGCAAGAGTTGGTGACTGAGGAGAGATGAAGACAGACCGACATCTAACGTGCCCCACTTCTGGCAAAGAAGACGAAAAAACCTCTGGTATAGTGCCACCCTGATGATTCAGATAGGCCACTGACATGGTGCTGTCGGACTGCATCCGACTGGGTGCACCTGGGTGAGGAGTGACCAATGCGAGAGCGCTAGGAAAATAGCTCAGAGTTCCAGCACCTTGACCTGATGACTGGATTCCCTGAGGGACCAGAGATCCTGAGTCATCTGGGAGTCTAAGACAGCGCCCCACCCCAATGTGCTGGTATCTGTGGTGAAGATCATCCATTGCGGGGACAGAAACGACCCCTCTTGATATAATGCAGAGAAGGTTAGCCACCAGCCCAGGTCAGCTCGAACCTGGGGTGGCAGGCGAATCGTTGTGCCAAGAGACATTGGAGACCTGTCCCACCAAGACAGGATTGCCCGCTGCAGAGGACAAGAAAGAACCTGCGCAAAGGACAGCCACCAACCTGCCGAGAACCCGCATGCAAGCACGAAGGGTATATTGGGTGCGATTCAGAATTAGAGCAACGTCTGAACATAACTGCTGGACCTTCCCTGGTGGAAGAAATAATCTGGACACCTGAGTGCCGAGAATCATCCCCAGAAACTCTATCGTTTGTGATGGAATGAGACCGAGCTTGCCAAAATTAACTATCCACCCGAAGCACACTACGGCGTCTAGGGTGATCCTGACGCTGCCAAGGCAAGCGCATCAGATGGAGCCTTCACTAGAAGGTCATCCAGACAAGGAACAATGGTCACGCCCCTGCTGCTAAGGATCGCCATTAGGGGTGCCAGGACTTATTTGAAGACCCCTGGTGCCGTTGTGGGGCTGAACGGCAGAGCCCTGAACTTACAGTGCCGTGAGCCTACTGCGACACGCAGGAACCGCTGATGGGCCTGTGAAATAGGGATGTGCGTCCTTGATGTCTATAGCGGACAGAAATTTGCTTTGCTCCAGAGGCGCTACCACTGACCGGAGCAACTCCATGTGGAAACCGGGACCTTGCACATACCGGTTGAGCTCCTTGAGGTCCAATATTGGCCCTACTGAGCTGCCCTTTATGGGGACCATAAAAACCCTGAAAAATGCTCGGACTCTGAGACCGGAGTAATCACTCCTTGAAGGAGGAGGGTGTGGATTGTCAGTAAAAAAAAACCCTGACAAAGCGGACGGGGCAGCAATAGATGGCCCAAGAAGGGCAACTTACCACCCCAAGGTGTTGTGTCCTCCACAGAAGCCAGGAGATGCAACAAGCAGCCAGGATGCCGAACGCCAGAAAATGGCGAATTGGCTCCGTCTCCAACACAAGCCCGAGCTGCTGGAGGCCCTGCCCCATCCTGGGCAGGCACGAACCCGTATGGGGCTTCTCCCGGGGTGGAACAAGCCCAGGAAAGGGCGCATCCTAGGCCTTCAGAAGCCAGGGCCTAAATTTGAACTCGCGGCCGCGGCCCGTGCATGGCCCATGGCCTGGACTGTCATAACAGCCTCGGAACGCCGCCAAAGCAGGTAAGGAGCACCCACAGCCCCTGGGAGGACCCATCCTGCCCCCCAGCAGCCAGTGCCACGCCCGGAGGTGCGGTATTGCGGCGGAAACGCCGCCGTACCGCATGGTTGCACGAACGCCTGCGCAGCAGGCCAATTATGCCCCGCTGCCGGGCACAAGCTGTGGCTAAGCGGGGGAAAGTACCCTTGCCCCTGGGACTGGGGGGGAAAAACATCACTGGGGAGGCCGCAGGAAAAAGGAATTCCTGCAGCCCTCCAATCCCAAAAAAGAAATGGAAATCCCTGACCACTCCCAAACGGAGGAAGTCGGGGTACTGGCCTATCCAAAGTCTTCGGGCATCGCGGAATCACCCCTTCGGTACCATACCTGACGACCCTGATAGGTGAGAGGCGGGCGCCCGATCACCTTCCAATAGGTGAGAGCCAGGTGCTCAATCACCACCTGCAAAGAAACCAAAAATAACAAACACCGCAGAGATACAGAGCAGTGTCTGCCTCCTATGGACACTAGGCTAAAAACTGATCAGCCTGGCGTCAGCAGGAGGGATACAGGCCACTGTGGCGGACCCAACACGTTCGGTCCGCCTAGTGTCCGCCTCCTAGGGCAAGGGCCTATACCCAAGGTGCTATGTCCCCAAATGACATTGGCGAGAAACATTTGTATTGCAGAATAATGTACAAGTAATTGTGTCCATGGTGGTCAAGTACCCTAAGGGGACTAAAAATATAAGTAAAAAAGATTCCATTTTCCATGCATAAAAAGCACAATAAAAAACATAATTGATACTGCCATTTTTGTAAAATCCTGATGCTGGAAACTGTGACAAAAATATTGGAATAAAATGTGATCAAAAAGTCGTATGTAATCTTAAGATGGTAAAAAAAAAAAGGGTACCATTTTGGGGGGGTTAAAAATTGCCCCACTAAAAAAGAGGGCTTTATAAGGCTATGTGAAAAGGATAGTAAAAAAGCGATCGCTCATAGAAGGTGGTTATGAAAAAAAAAAAAGCTGTGGCCAAAGATTACTGAAGCAAGAATGGATTAACCAAAGAAATAATAATAATAAAAAAAAACTGTATATTTAACTATAACAAAAATACATTTCCACTGCCGCTTGCAATCCAAGGGTCAATAAGGAAATTGATATTGCTACACTCATTAGGAGCAGCTGGCAGATCTGCTTCCCAAACCATCAAACTGTTAAATAACATTGCTTTTTTCCCTTATTAACACTGCAGTATTATTATCAACGAGAAAGGAAATAACACAAGCTGGTGGAGAGACACACACCAAGGCCCTTATCTCCTGGCTTTTTCATGGCAATGATAATAGAAGTTCAGAAGCTAAAAACACCCAACAACATATTATATAATGGCCTAGCAACCACAAATCGAGCCGTCAGCTAAGTTACAAATCTGCAATCTCCAAGACAGTCGTGTGCATGGACACTGAAAACCAAGACATTTCACTGGAACTAAAACTTCATGTATTGTTCTGAATCTGCTCTCAACCAACAAACATACAATATGTCTCCACATCAATGCCTCACTAAAACTGAACAGCGAGTTGTTGGAGAGTTTGCTGAGATTCAGCTTCATGTACAGAATTCCTAAAAGCTTATTTCACATCAAGGGCTGCATTAAGTGTCTCTACCACCAGGTGGCATGTCATTTCATCTGTATCCATTACCATTACAGCATGTTAAACCTTAAAGGGGTTGTCTCATCTCAAAGTTTTATAGGATGCATGAATGAAATAATGCTGCTTTGCTCTGTCACTTCCTGGTCAAGCTGTCTGTAATCAGCATATGAGCTCTGTGTATTCAGACTTCTCTGTTTATTAGTCTAGATTAAATAAATTACCTTCTCTAAGGTCTGGAGAAGCTTCCGAGCTAATGCAATCAGTAGAGTAATTACTCTAGAATAATGTCTGAAAGATCAGATAACACACAAGCTCTCACACTGTGTGAGTTCGGTCACTTGGGAAACTAGGAAGCCCTCAGAAGGTGATAAAATCATTTGTAGCTCCTTAACAAAAAAAAGATGAACAAAGCAATATATTTGGAAAATGTCTTCATTTAGTGCTCCCTACATTTCATTTTGAAAGCTAATCTTTTTAGTGAGACAACCCCTTTAAAGTTTACAGTGCCCTTTCTAAGATGTGATAGAAGAGAGAAGCTGAGCTCTGTGATATATAGGGTTATATGAAAGAGGAGAGGAGCAGAGCTCTGTGATATATATAAGGCTATATTATAGAGGAGAGAAGCTGAACTCTGTGGTATATAGGGTTATATTCTGCAAGAAAAAGGTTTCTTGGATTTCCAGTGGCTATCCAAAGATCTGACTAGACACTATCCGTCAGACTGGCGTGTTTAACAAGCTGGAGCGCAGATCTTGTTATATTAAAAGCAAGTGATTTTATTCCTTTTTCGTGTTAAAGAAAACACTTTGTCAGGTTCATAGTTACAAAGTGTGATTCTGACGTTATATAATGAACCATAGCGGAAGTAAAAAGCTAGTGACCTCTGCAATAATTAGCATTACAACAAATAATAAAACCTCATTATTAAAGTTTAAAATAATAAAACATTTATACTCTATTATCATTTAATCATAAAAGAAACATCGCAATTTATAAATGAATGAACCATATAGAACAGTGTATTTAATTTTCCCTTTTCGCCACTAGATGTCATGTGTATCTTTTCAGAGATAGTGGATTGGGGATTGTTAGATGTATTAAAAATATTATCGCATTGTACTTATTTAACAAGTGTGGTCGGATGTTAAAATATAAACAAGAGGGATTTTTTATACAAATTTATCAGTTATTAAAAGCTAGAAAGAATCAACGTTTTGTCAAGTTTCTTGTACTGAACATAACTTCTTGTTTAGATTCAAAGTTTGGGCTTGTTGACACGGACTTTTCACTCCATGTTACAAGCGCTTTTAGGATCCGTCTTGGGCTCCGCTCTGCCGGTCCCCAAGACGGATATAACAATTAGCAGTGAGATTATCACTGCTCGCTATGACGAACAAGCTGCAGTGGTCACATGAGGGATCGCCGCTGCGTGTTTCAAAAATGCCGCTCAGGTCCGTGTTGAAAAGAACTGCATGTCAATTATTTTCAAGACGGAGCCGAGCTGCACTTTTGAAACACGCAACGGCGATCACTCATGTGAAAGCTGCTCCGTGTTCGGCATAGACAGCAGTGAGAATCTCACTGCTAATTGTAAGATCCGCCTTGGGGACCGACAGAGCGGAGCCCAAGACGGATCCTAAAAGCGCTTGTAACATGGAGTGTAGACTCCGCGTGAACAAGCCCTTTATATTACATATACACAGATTTACCTTTCATTGTTACAATCTATCATTATTTGCATTTTATTTTTTATAATATTTATTTTCTATTTTTTTATAATTTTTTTATTTACTTATTTTTGAACTTATTATTTCATTAGCCTAATTTAATCCAAATGGGAAAATAGTTTTGTCAATAGTATGTAATGTGGCAATTCAAAAATTATGTTATCTATAGTCTACAAGTCAAGGTATGGATGGCCAAATTTTCCTCTACAAAAGGAGAATAAAAAAAAAAAAAAGAAAAAAAAAAAAAAACGGGGTAAAAATTTAAAATAAAAGGTTATCTAACAAGCATGGATAGCTTCGTAATATACTTACTGAAGTGCCTTTGTGGCCTCCAGTACGTAGAACTTCCTACTCAGAATCCAAAAAAGAATGAAGGTACATAGTAACAATATATGTAAAAAGTACATGCTCCGTAGTGTATCCCGGCATTTTGCGGAATACCAATAGGTATGAAAGTAACAATAATAGATCATATACCTTCACATATTCAAAATAGGATGGAAGCTTTGAACAAGAAAGAAATGTTTTGGACGTCCAAGTTGCAAACTATTTTCCCATTTGGATTAAATGACGCTACCAAAATAATAAGATAAAAAATAAATAAATAAAAAACAAAAAATAATTAAAAAAAATTGAAAATATAAAAAAAAATAAGCAAAAAAAAATCAAAAACTGATAGATGGGAGGTGTATCTGTGTATATGTAATATAACCTATCAAAACTAAACAAGAAGTTATGTTCAGTCCAAAAATTTATTGACAAAACATTGATTCTTTCTAGCTTCTAATAACTGACGTTTTTTGAAAAAATCCCTCGTTTATATTTTAACATCAGACCAAAGCTGTAAGAAAACGCTTGTTAAATAAGAACAATGTGATAATATTTTTAATACCGTGTTTTCCAAAAACAAGACAGGGTCTTATATTGTTTTCATCTCCAAAAAAAGGGCTTATACCAGCATATATATATACACATACACCCCATGATTTATCTATCTATCTATCTATCTATCTATATATATATATATATATATATATATAATATTATATATATGTATATAAAAACACACACACATATACCCATGGTTTATCTGTCTATCTATATATACACACACACACGGTAGATAACCTATCGTCAAAAACCATGGAGTGTTTCACCGGCACAGACGCCTAGGTCCTTCAGCCTGAAAACACTGGAGGTTTCCACAAAACCTCCAGTCTAACAGGCTGTTTATGCGGGTGGGCGGGGTTCAGGAAGGACACTGCCCCAGAGGAGGGCACCAGGTGACATCACTCAGGAGGTGCTGACTAACTAGGGCTTATTTTTGGAGTAGGGCTTATAGTTAAAGCTTACTCCAAGAATCTGTGAAAATCAGGCTAGGGCTTGTTTATGGGGAAGGGTTTATTTTTGGAAAAACATGGTATATCTAACAATCCCCAATCCACCATCTCTGAAAAAGATACGCATGACATCCAGTGGCGAAAAGGGAAAATTAAATACACTGTGTTCTATATGGTTCATTCATTTATAAATTGCGATGTTTCTTTTCTAATTAATTGATATAATTGATATTGAGTATAAATATGTTTTATTATTTTAAACTTTAATAATGAGTTTTTACTATTTGTTGTAATGCTAAGTATTGCAGAGGTCACTAGCTTTTTACTTCCGGTATTGTTCATTATATAACTTCGGAATCACACTTTCTAACTATGAACTTGACAAAGTGTTTTTTTAACATTAAACGCGTTGTTAAAGTCACTTGGTTTTAATATAACAAGATCTGCGCACCAACTGACGAATAGAGTCTAGTCAGAGCCACTGGAAATCCAAGAAACTGTTTTGTTACGGAATACAAGCTCGCTGCACATGGGACGTGGGGTGCAGGAATGAAAGTTCAGCAGCGGTCTCAAAGCATATTGAATATCGACAATAAGCTGGCAGTGAATTGTGCCCACCTTGATGCACAACCCCAATAGTTGAGTATACATACCACCTATTTATTTTAAGTTTACTATTAATAAGATCTATTGCACCAGGAAGCACTCTTCTTTTCTATCTCAGTTTTGTATATAGGGTTATATGCCAGAGGAGAGAAATGAGCTCTGTGATATATAGGGTTATGTGACAGAGGGAAAGAAGCTGAGCAATGTGATTATATAGGATTATAACATAGAAGAGAGAATCTGAGCTGTGTGATATATAGGGTTATATGATAGAGGGAGAGAAGCTGAGCTCTGGGATGTATAGGGTTATATGATAGAGGGAGAGAAGCTGAGCTCTGTGATATATAGGGTTATATGATAGAGGAGAGAAGCTGAGCTCTGTGATATATAGGGTTATATGATAGAGGAGAGAAGCTGAGCTCTGTGATATATAGGGTTATATGATAGAGGAGAGAAGCTGAGCTCTGTGATATATAGGGTTATATGATAGAGGAGAGAAGCTGTGATATATAGGGTTATATGATAGAGGAGAGAAGCTGAGCTCTGTGATATATAGGTTTATACGATAGAGGAGAGAAGCTGAGCTGTGTGATTATAGGGTTATATGATAGAGGAGAGAAGCTGAGCTATGTGATATATAGGTTTATATGATAGAGGAGAGAGCTCTGTGATATATAGGGTTATATGATAGAGGGAGAGGAGCTGAGCTCTGTGATATATAGGGTTATATGATAGAAGAGCAGAGCTCTGTGATATATAGGGTTATATGATAGAGGAGCAGAGCTCTGTGATATATAGGGTTATATGATAGAGGAAAGGAGCTGAGCTCTGTGATATATAGGGTTATATGATAGAGGAGCAGAGTTCTGTGATATATAGGGTTATGTGACAGAGGGAAAGAAGCGGAGCAATGTGATTATATAGGATTATAACATAGAAGAGAGAAGCTGAACTCTGTGATATATAGAGTTATATGATAGAGGAGAGGAGCAGAGCTCTGTGATATATAGGGTTATTAGATTTGGAGCAGGATTTCAGAGTAAAAAGCAGAGAAAAACTATGAAAGTTAGGCTATGTCCACACTGCATAAGAAAACGATCGTATCTCCGGCGCTTTTAGTTTTTTAAAAGCGCCGCAGATACGATCATTAGAGCGGCCCCATAAATGGCAAGAGAGAAGACGAGCTGCAGTCTACACAGCTCGTCCTTTCTCTGCCCGTCTTCTGGCGCCGGCGTATTATACAACATGTTGCATAATACGCCGCCGCTTCTCGTTTTCTTGCCGTCTTCCTATACAATACTATTGTATGGGGGACATCAGGATAACGAGAAGCGGCCGCGTTTTTTGTACAAAGCGTGACAAAAGCCGCGGTCCTGCATCAGATAAAAAACGGCCGCTTTTAGGCCGTTTTTTGTCTGATGCAGTGTAGACATCGCCTTAAATTCCAGCTGCCCAGCACAAATATAGTGATTTACAGTTTGCTCTGAAAGTGGTCACTGTATGCAGATGAGGTAAATCGGGCCTCCTACCATCTTTTAAGAAGTCTGGTCAGTATTTTCTCTTCATTTTACTCAGAAATCCTGCTCCAAATCATAAAAAACCTATAAATCAGAGTGAGGAAAATGACGAAAGATGAAAAGTTATCCCCCCTCCCCAGCTTCAAATTGACTCAGTTTACAGGACTGCAAAAAGTCACTCAGGCTCCCCGCCGTGAAACACATGTAACCAGGATGCATTAATTAGGCAAAAGACAGCAAGACTTGCCTGTCAAAAGCCAGAGAGGAGTCCATTCCAGCAGGGAGTCTCAGTATTAAAGGTTAGTCAGTGAATTTCGTTAGCACCTTGCCCAGGGCCCTGCTCTCAGACCCCCACATCCAACAGTCATACGAGTCTGAGCGGTGCCGATGTTTCATTAGGATTCATGGGAGAAGAGTGCATCATAGGTCCATCCCAGTCTCATATTTTTAAATATGAAACTTCCCCCACGTAGAGCTGTCACTCCCACGTTTGTAGGGCACAGAGGAAGGGAGAAACCCAAGGCTGGCATTAGAAAAAAAGCAGAAGGTCAGTGTCTGATACCAGGTCGTAGCTTAGGCCCATCCGGTTCTGATGGTATCACTGGCTCAGTTCTGTCCCAATGCCCTACCGCGTTAAGACAAATTTTGGGTCCAAAACCAAAAACAGCATGGCCCGAGAGGGAGGAGAGTGTAGACCGTCCCAGGGGCGTGAGAGGGTGTGACAGGGGGTGTGACATGGGCTGTCCCAGTACAGTTTTAAGTAGAAGCCCAGATGGGTCTAGTTGTCGTTTCCATTGAAAAGAGGTTACGCGGAGCGTACAGGAGCATCCAGAACCAGCAGGCTACATTCACCCCGGTGTATGCCAGCACAAGGCTAATCTAAGGTAAATAGACACATCTGCTGCCTCTTTGTAACCATATCCGTATTTGTACCTCTAACCAATATCTGCATAGTATTGTCCCTATGTATCTCACGTGCCCTTATTCTCTGTCTTTAATATATCGCTACCTGGGCTGGTTCTTGGCCTTGTTGTAAGTCGCTAATGGACCGGTCTTATAACTAATGAGGAACTGGTGGCATTCTACTGGGCTAGCAGAGTTCTGTTTCACCAGTGTGGGTAAACAGATCTCTCCCAGCCATTCAGGGTTGTGGGCGAGTGGGGTATCCTCTTACACTCCCTTGGTCTTCCTGTGCCCGTGTGGACAGGGGTTAATTGTAAAACCATATCTGGCTGATCTTGTGCACTCCTAGGGGGAGCACAACGTCACGATACACCCCAGGTCAGGCCGTTGACCCTCGAGAGTATGAGGGCTTTTCCTGACACACAGTTTAGCTTCTCTCTCTCTATCACATATTGCTCTCAGATAGGTAGGCACAAACCACTTGATAGGTTCCCCTTAACAAATTTAAAAGGAATCCTGTGACATTAAAATGCACAGTCCAGCAGCATGTTATAGAGTAGGAAGAGATGAGCAGATTCATATATTGTTTTGTTAGAAAAATTTTAGTGTAATGCCCAATTCACATCGGCGATGCAGGTTCTGTTCAAAACCTCCATCAATGGGGTGGCGCTGGGTCCATTAAATGATGGATCCCAACAGTGGGCGATGGGCCCTGCTTACTACAATGGGACCTTTGGGTTTCCACTGTGTTGGTTGTCACTTCTGATGGAATTTGAACTGATATCAACCCATCATCTTCCCCTCCTCTATAATGTGCTGCCTGCAGAATCGACTTTGGCATTTCAAGGTGACAAGTATAATGTCAAAATGTTTCAGTTAGTAGATAAAAATTACACCTTGTATAATAAAATTGTATATAATAATTTTTAAAGGACTCTCTTAAATGGTTTCAAACTTTATGCTTACAATTATTTAACAGGAAACTTCATTTTTTATTATAGCAGAAAATCAATCCCAGTCACATAATAACCATAGGGAAAAGAAAACAGAAGCGCTTCCGTGTGTAATACAGTAACCTGATATTGTAAAAGAAGTGTATATGCTAAAAGCTCACCTTAAGGCATTGTGTAAGAGAGCCACAATGCTCAGGCAGCTTGGTACTTAATCCATGGTCAGCTGTTCACTTGTAGAAAACACACTTCCAAGATTCAGGTGGGAGAACAGTCAGACACAGTATTACAACAGTTGTAGCCTGAAAATCTGATTACGGGTAACAAACAGAAAAGAAAAGTGTAAGATAAAGCGCTTGACCACCTCGGATTGACTTTTTGGGAAATCTTTCATTGCATAAAACAATGCGTTTTGTGTTATAACAACATTATGCTATAGCACGAAACGCGTAGTTTTGTGCAATAAAGGATTTCCCACCAGGATAATCCAAGGTGGTCAAGCGCTTTTTCTGAACTTGATTTTTTTGGGTTGCTGCTGACCAGATTTCTAAACTACAGCTGTTGGAATACTGTGCCTGATAATTCATACAGATTATGTATTCATCCCAGTACACTTAAAGTTTACATCAATTGCAATTAAAAGAATTGACAAAAATGGATAATTAAATTGTATAACTTTAGTTTGCAACAAATACTCCTTAGGCATACTTTGAAAAGGTATTCAGACATATACCTTGACAGAGCTTTAGGATTCTACAGAATGAACATAAACTCTTCTGGACAAGATCTGGTCTATTTCACAGCAGTAGACCCTTCTTTGAGGTAGACGCTTTATGGTATCCCAAAGTATACCTGCAACATACAGCCTGAATGAGGCCGTAGATGCTTTACCTGTAATATCCCTTATAAAGGTACTGTCATCATAGACATTTAAGGCATATACTGTACGCAGGACATGTCTTATAACTGTAGGGCCCCCTCTGGGACCCACAACCCCTGTCTTTATGGCTCTCTCCATTCATATCTATGGGAGCACACTTACCAGGCTCTACTCTATAGAAGTGAAACGAGTGCACTATGAATGCACAGCCAACTTTCTGTTCATTGCTGCCATGGTATGAACAAGGACAGGGGGTAAAAGGGAATCCATTTTCAAGACAGGTGCATTACTAGAAATGAACCCAGAACTTTAAGATATTCACGGCGTATACTGCAGATATGCCATAAATGTCAAAGATAGGAATATCCCTTTAAATACTTTTTTATTGTATTTGTGGTCCTTGTTCATGATTTCTGTCATGTTTAAACACAGATTAAACATTTTATTTTAGATTTTTACAGAAATGTAGAAAAAAAAAGTTTTTTTCTCTAATATGTAAATTATTTAAGAGAAGGTTGTTACCACTATAGTGATCCCAAATATGTGCATACAAATTACTATTTTGCAATCATTATGTAATAAAATTTATTAAATGTAAACTTATTGTTTGCCTTATTTCTTTTTTCACTTATGTTACATTTTTACCTTTTTTATTTTTTTCTGTTGATCACCAATTAAAAAGCAATGTCTGATTTTCATTAGTTGATTTTTAGTACATTTAAAGGGGTTGTCTGATCACACGGTTTCACAGAGCCACTAACATGAGAGCAGGAGATGTAATTTATAGAGCAGAGAACAAAGTAAACATTTAAAAGTATTACTCTTCTTTGTTTGTTCGAGGTAACACACACTGTTCTCAAGCTGCCCGTAGTCCACTGTTCCGAACTGTGGTGAAGTCACTTCCTGCTATCAGATAAGACAAAGAGCATAGAGAGAAGGGGAAAGCAGTACGGTAGCCAAAGAAGCCTATGTGCACTCAGAGCAGATGAAATCTCTTACTTCCTGACCAGGGAAAAAACAAAAAAAAAGAGACATTTATTTGGAAAATGTCTTCCTGTCCCTACATGTTGAAAGTTAATCTTTGTAGAGAGCCAACCTCCTTAAATTTATTAATAATTTTGTCAGTTTCAAGTTATTTTGATGACCATTGTGGATTTTTCTCTTTCTTTAACGGGCGGGTAGCAACAATTTTGTCCATGGGTGGAACTATGTAAATCCTTCCATTAGGTAGATGAGCAGCTATCAGAGAAATAGGTGGGCCCCTAATTGAGTAGCTAAGCCTCCCATGATGTAGATCCCTAGTAAAGTAGACCCTCATTTGATACTCCGGCGGCCCCCCATAGATTAAGTAGGTAGGTCCCCAGGTAGTTGGGTAGGTCCTCTGGTAGAACCGCCAGTAAGTAGAAAGTGCCTTCATAGTTAGGAAGGAAGATGGGGCCCATTGCAGATAGTTATGGCCTCCCTAGTTAGGTAGGTAAATAGGGCCCCTCATAGTTAGGAAGAACTCCTGGTAGTTAGGGCCCCCACAGTTAGATATATAGGCAAGGCCCAGGTTATCTGGTAATTAGATATGGCCTCAGGTAGTTCAATAAAAAATGTAATTCACATCTATCCATTCCTCTGCTAGTTTCTCTGGTGCAAGTGCATGATGCAACTGCATCGTGCTACCTCTGCTCCTCTGGACATCTTTAGTCTGGAGGCCTAAGGCAGCATACGGCCTACTAGCACATTAGGCAGCCAACATGATGTTCCTCCCGACATCTAGTAGGCTGCAGGCCTAAACTGTCTTGTAGAAGAAAAAAATATATAAACAGCCAGCTCACCACTCAAAAAAATATTTGCAGAAAAAAAATGCACGGGGAAAGGATTTCCCCAGATAGAGGCCACAGAGTACACAAAAATGTAAGGCTTACAGCTGCCATGTTAGCAGACTGAGACAAAGCAATCTTGTCGCTCATGTCCCGATCGCAGTGAGAAAGTTCAGCACCGTTTCTCATTCATTTAGATGCCTCAGCCATGTTCAGTGCGGCGTCTAAAGAGTTAAACAGCATGGGATGGTGCCAACTCCTTTCCGCGCTGTAATCATCGGGTGTTAGCTGCAATTACCCCCTTATTGGCACTATGACATACTCATATGTCATGTTGGTAATGGGTTAATAGTGAAATGTCCTCATAATGTAGACATGCCACCTTATGTCACATTAAATTGAGGTAATTAGGGAAAGGAGTAGACAAGTAGGATGTCCATGATCTCCATCAACTCAGATCTTTAAGGGGTTTGTCCACTTTTATGGTTTTTATGATATATATTATAAGGAATCATACAATTTTCTATTATACATGCATTACAATATTTGCTCAGCCCACATTCCGGTTCAGAAGTGGCTCCCAACTGTACGGACTAAACATGGACCATACAGTTAACCTATTGGAGCCATGTCTGTGGCCTGGAATGTGGGCTGTGATATTTTGTAGCTTGTGTAAAAGGTATAGGAGTAGATTTTTTTTTTTCATATTCAAAAATTATTAGTATATCGTAAACAATTCACAGATAAATTGGCATAAACAGTCTATTAGGTGAATGATATACACTGATATCATAGTTCAGACCACAGCTTAACCATCCAAGTGCAGGATAATCATCGTGAGAGAACACATTTTATATTGCTACACGTAGAAAATTAGTTATCATCAGATTATTAAAGAATAAGGAATCAAAATACAATAAAGTGTCATTCTATAATAAAGTCAGATCAAGTATATAGAACTTGAACCAAACGTCGTTTCTGGACACAGCTCACAAGTTGGTAGACCTCTGTCTCAGATGAAGGAAAATACACAAACCCAGAAATAAATGGATTTGTTAAGGCCAAAGAACCTTAGAGGAAGGTTTTATTTACTCAGAAAGTGGACAAAGTCATCCATGCCCCCCATGTTTTGCTGAATTTATTAACCGTTTGATCACTTACTGCTTTAATCTCCTCCTTACCCTGCACATGAAAGATCTCTCTGAACCAGTCTGAAATAGATGGTACCTGAGTGGATCTCCATTGTAAAGGGATAAGTCTCTTTTCAGCTAGCAAAAGGAAAATTATCAAACTTCCCTTCATATAACAGTTCATGGGAAGCATTAGGAGGAGTAGAAAAGAGGGATCTCATTAGTGATCATTTTAATGATGGCAATTACTTCCTGACATTGGAACGTAGCTATACTTCAAAGTGGAAAGTGACTTCCCCCAAATAAATATACAGGTACATCCTGGACATTGTGAGGGCTCTCAAGCGGGGACGCATGATCGCAACATGGGTGCAGCTGTATATTACAGCTGCACCCATGATGCATCATCCGGGGCCGGAGCTCAATCCGCCGGCGTGGAATTAAACCATTAGCTGCCGCAATCAAGCATGATCGCGGCTGCTGATGGCTTCCCTGACAGCCCGGAAACCTAATAAAGGCTTCTGGGCTGTCTGTGATGTCACTATGCCTGGCCGTGCCCTATGAGGAAAAGTTTTTTTTAAAAAGTACAAAAAAGTACAAAAAAAAGGAAGGAAATTAAAACACTTTCACCCCTTTTCCATATGCCAATCGTCCCCAAAAAAGTCAAAAATAATCATATTTGGTAACACCACGTGTGTAACGACCTACCCTATAAATCTGTCACTTTATTTAACTCACACAAATAACACCGTAAAAAAAAAAAAAAAAGTCAGAATTGAGATTTTCGCTCATGCTGAAGTACATAAAATGGAATCAAAATAAAATGGAGTTGAGAGAGAGAACACTCATCTTCGGCAGATTCCTGAATGTCAAGTGCCCATTCTAGATACGAAGTATGTGGAGAGGGAGAAATTTAGAAAACTATCCAGTTACACTTAGCTTTTCACTTCCAATGATTCCAATGACAGCTGAGAACCTCTCCCTTCCCCCAGCTCACACAGAACAAATCATCAGGTGCAGACCTTGAGGGCGTGTCAACAGAGTGAAGATACGCCCTGCAGGGAGGGGAAACACGCCCCTCCATTTCACAAACTCTGCTTGGCAACCAGCATAAATGGCTGCCAAATGCTGTAATGAGACAACCCCTTTAAGTATTTGAGGCTGTGACATGAATCCTGTATTCATGTATTGCTAATTAAACCCTCATAAAGCTCTGTTCATACTGCAGCCACAGTTCAGAACGGGTTTTTCATCACAGGGAGACCATGGTAGTGTGAAATGCTGTTTACCTGGTTAAGAAAATTGAAAACCTAACAGAAGCAATAGAAGTTTATTTGGTTAGGTAGGATCTGTAACACAATTAATTCATCATCAATGAATCCTTTAAAAAATAAAAAAGTTTTCAATTTGTCATGTGTAATATTTTTATAGTACACCTTTTCTACACATAAAAACTAAAGGCAACTGAAGGAGGGCATAAATGCAGTGTGAACTGATCATCTGCTATAAGGAGTATAATCCACTTAGCTGGCAATGTAAATAACCTGTTCTCCAGAAAGTAAAACTGTCACTCTACTGCCACCTACTGGAGGCAGTTAAAACTCACCATTTAAACATGACTGGGAATTTAAGGTACTTCCACACTTAAATTAACATTATTAATACTATCACCAGAGTCTTAGCACATTGAGCATGATATCATATTTCGTCTTGGGCAAAATAAAATCTCATATCCATTCCATAAACAGTCTTCATATACAATTATAAAAATAGATCCAGACATTCTGGTCACAGACCTTTCCTAAAGGATTTATATTGCCAGTCTAAATTCCTCAGAGCACCTTTGCCACCAAGAAGAAAACAAGCCACCAGCCTGAGCTTGTTCATGTCAGTCATTGAGGCTCTATAGAAGTCTCTCTATATAAGCATGTTGTAGGGATACAGTGGATTGCAAAAGTATTCATACCCATTCAACTTGTCATTTTTAAATGTTGCAGCCACAAACTTAAAATTTATTTTATTGCTATTTTATGTGAAAAAGCTACACAAAGTAGCAAGAATTTGCGAGGTATAAAGAAAATATGTGCTTTTCTGCATTTTTGCAAATTAAAAGACTAAAAGGCGTGTCGTGCATATGTATTCAGCTCCTTGTATTCTGATACCCTAAATAAAATTTAGTGTGAGCAATTGCCTTTAGAAGTCAACTAATTAGTAAATAGAGTACATCTATATGTAATTTATTCTCAGTATAACTACAACTGTTTTGTGAAGGCCTCAGAAGTTTGTTAGAAAACATTAATGAAAAAAACGCATAAAAAAATCCAGAAACACACCACACAGCTCAGGGAAAAAGTTGTGGCAAAGTGTATTGCAGGGTTTGGTTTTAGAAAAAATAGCCCAAGCTTTGAACATCTCATGGAGCACTCACAGAGCATTCAATCCATCATCCATAAATGAAAGAAGTATGGCACAATTGCTAACCTACCAATACATAACAGTCCACCTAAACTGAGAGCCCAGACAAAGAGAACACTAATTAGAGAAGTAGCTAAGAGGCCCCTGGTTCATTCTGGGGGAGCTGCAGAGATCCTCAGCTCAGGTGGGAGAATCTGTCCACAACTATTAGGCTATGTTCACACGGCTTAATTGCGGGACGTAATTACGCCCCGCAATTATGCCGTGTGGACGGGGGCGGGTCGGGAGCGGGGGAGTGAGCGGGGGGCCGGCACTTCGCGGCCCATTAAGAAAAATCACTGCTACGCGCAATACGCCGCTAGAAAGTGACATGATCTAATATCCCAGCCTGCGATAAGAGGAAACGTAAATCAATATCTCCTATGAAGAACTGTTGAATTACCGTAACATGGCCGATTGTCGCCCTAATTGGCCCACTTCGGCGACGTAATTACGGACCGAAATACGGCCCATTTTAAACCGTGTGAACATGCCTTAAGTCGTGTACTCCACAAATCTGACCTTTATGGAAGAGTGGCAAGAAGAAAGCCATTTTTGATAGCAAGCAACAGGAAGTCTTATTTGCAGTTTGCAAAAAGTTATGTAGGGTACACAGCAAATGTGGAAGATGGTACTCTGGGTACTTTTTTGTTCAACTTATTTATTAGTGACATAGCGGAGGGTATTGATAGTACTGTTTCTATTTTTGCAGATGATACCAAGCTATGCAATGTAGTGCAATCCATGAAAGATGTTCATAAATTGCAAATCAAACCTGGACAGTCTGAGTATTTGGACATCCACTAGGCAAATGAGGTTCAATGTAGATAAATGTAAAGTTCTGCATCTGAGTACTAACAATATGCAGGCGTCAAATGTCCTAGAGGGTAAAAGCTGGTAGAATCACTTGTTGAGTAGACTACAGAACAGCATACAATGTCATTCAGTTGTCTATAAGGCCACCAGGATATTGGCGTGTATTAAAAGAGGCATGGACTCGCTGGACAAGGATGTAATTTTACCGCTATATAAAGCATTGGTGCGGCCTCATTTGGAATATGCTGTTCCGTTCTGGGCTCCAGTTTATAGAAAAGATGTAATGGAGCTAGAGAGAGTACAAAGACGAGCAACCAAACTAATAAAGGGAAAAGAGCATCCTAGTTATGAGGAGAGGTTAAAATAATGACATTTATTTAGTCTTAATAAAAGACTTCTCCAGGGAGAAATGATTAATTTATATAAATGGCCCCTAAAAAATGAAAAGCTATTTCATGTAAAACCCCCTCAAAAGACAAGAGGACATTCCCTTTGTCTGGGGAAAGAAGGATTCAATTGCCAGAGAAGAAAAGCCTTCTTCACCATGAAAACTGTGAAGCTGTGGGATAACCTGCCTGAGGAGCTGGTTACAGCAGGAACAGTTGAGGGTTTTCAAGAAAGGCTTAGATAACCACTTAATTCTAAATAAGGCTATGTTCACATGTATTGCGGTGTGTACAGTATGCGCAGCAATACGCCGTGTGTTTTGGAAGCACGCCCTGATCAGTGCGTAATTCCTAAGTATGGGGCGCAAACAAAAGTGCCGCAAACAATTGACATGTCACTTCTCTCCCTGGGCGTACGGTACGATCGTATTGTACGCCCGGGGAGAGGACGCGTAATTCATAGCTCTCTGTGAGAGCTATCAATTACCGTAATTGCGACGCGCATTTCGCTTCATATAAAGCGCGATACGCGGCGAAATGCGTGCGCAAATACGCGGCAAAATAAGCAGTGTGAACATACCCTAATATTCATACTTACGTAGCCATATAAAATATCTGAATCTACTCTGGCATCTTTGGGATCAGAAGTAAAATCTTTCTTAGGGCAGATTGGTTATTGCCTTATGGTTTCCAAAGAATTCATCAGTAGGGTTAAAAAATAGCCTATCACCCTTTCTTCAGCCACATTTTTCCCCACCTTTGGTTGAATTTAATGGACACATGTCTTTTTTTCAACCATAATAACTATGGAACTATGTGAGATGAGACCAAAATTTTACTTTTTGATGAAAAATGCCAAACACTATGGGCCACATGTATGAAACTGTTTTGGTCTAAAACTCACTTTTTTCCCCATAGGTTTCTATGGGGGAAAAAAGTGAGTTTTAGACCAAAACCGTTTCATACATGTGGCCTTATGTGTGAAGGAAGATCAACAATGTAGATCACCCTGAACACACCATCCCCATCATGAAGCATGGTGGAGGCAGCATCATGCTGGGGGGAGGCTTTGCCTCAACAGGGACTGGGAATATGCTCAGAGTTGATGAGAAGATGGATGGAGCTAAATACAAGGCAATCCTGGAGGAAAACCTGTTAAAGGCTGCAAAAGACTGGGGCATAGGTTTATCTTCCAGCAGGACAAAAACTCTAAACATACGGCTAAAGCTACAATGGAAGGGTTCAAATCAGATTTATGTGTTATTAAGGCCCAGTTAAAGTCCAGCCCTAAATCCCATTGAGAATCTGTGGCAGGACTTGAAAATTGCTGTTCACAAATGTTCGTCAACCAATTTGACTGAGCTAGAGCTATTCTGCAAAGAAAAATTGTTGTTTTTGAGAAAGAAATCATTGCAGACAAAACATTTCTTTGGTCTGAACAGAACAATGTACGCTGGTCGAATACTAACCTGTCGGTGTTTGCACAGCTCTATGTATATTGCAACCAAAAATTATTTTCTAAAATAATTATTTTTGGGACTATAGGATCGGTCTTATTTATTTCTTCTGTGGTTCCATCTTTTAAAACATAGGATTGGAGCACACATTATCCTGCTTGTTGTGTTTGTAATATTTGTTGGTAGAAGAATTTGAAACGCTGATTTGCAAGTTAACGTTTGAAGGTTACATAACTGATAATGTGTCCCCTTAGAGGTGAATCAAAACAAAGGTGTGTATTCTCTGTGGGTTATATTATCGTCTAAGACGATAACATTCTTTAAAATACTTAGATTGGGTTAAATATATGGGACATTTGCTGCTCTTTGTTTTGGGGCATGAGATCTTGGATTGTTAAAGTAACATAAAAATTTGATATAAAGCTTTTTTATAAAGCCTGGCTATGTGTTCTCAATCACGCACCTGCATGAAGAAGTGCAGTGAGCCACAACTAAAGTTCACAAGGGTGCTGTTTTGTGTTACTGCCAATAGGCAGTATAGAACAGGCTTATGGCTGGCTAAGAGAGAGGCCTTTCAGTTTGAGAACCCCCAAAATTGGTGTAGAACATGTAATACTCAATGGGGAAAAAGGAAAATTTGTCACTCCAGTGCCATCTATTTAAGGGATATTGCATGGTCTATATCACTCCTTGCACCAGTCCGGTGCCAAGGAACATTCCCCCTACTACAATACGGGCTTCTCTTCCAGCCACCAGAACCCTGTTTTACTGTAAAAAAAAAAAAAAAAAGCTCAGAAACAGCTATGTGCTGATAGGCGATTCTTTTTCAAGAAGGAGCATTGCATGGCCAATAAGAGTCCCTACGCCAGCTTAGTGAAGAAACAAGCTTTCTATAGCCATTTATCTGGGATCCCACTATCACCAAGCATCTTTGGTTACTGCAATTTTATAATACTAACAATCTTATTTTAACACCTCAGTTCTTTAAGCTAAAATGTAATTTATACATCTAGTAATGCCTGGTTCACATCTGCGTTGTGCTTTCCATTTTGCTCCATTTGGATGTCCATTCATTCCTATGAGCGTTTTTAACCTTTCAGTTTGGCTCTGTTCCATTAGCTCTCCATTTTTTTGACTGAAAAAATAATGTAGTCTGCTGCACTATTTTTTCCATTCAAAAAAACGGAAATCTGACGGCAAGGACCAATCCGTTTTTTTTTTTTTTTCTACCTCCAAGTCAATGGTGAACGGATAATAACAGATGGCTTTTTGTGGACATCCGTTTGACGGATCCGTTATTTGTTCTGTTCTGTGAATTTCACCTTATATAAGTTCCATTTTTAATGGACGCAAACGGATATAAAAGTAACCATTTTTTTTTTACATATCTGTTTAAAGAATCTGCCAAATAAACGGATACTTTAAATTCAGTTTGCATCAGTTCATTTTCCAGGAGGGAGTATGTTGCTTCCGTTCATAACGAATGACCCAATGCAGATGTGAACCAGGCAGAACTAATGGTTTTGTTGGGAATAATTAAGCTTTTGTTTACCAAAGGAAAAATAGATACACATTAGGGAAAAACGGTTTCTCTACAAAATGTGCACATGACAAAAACAAACAGAAAATTGACACACAAATACATAAGCATCCAAAAAACAGAAGAGCATGATCGAATCAAACCCTCCTTGAAAAGTGATGTTTATCGGAAGTAATTTTTTCAATACCACATATCTCCCGAATACCAAAAAAAACACCAACTTCTCTGGTTTTGTCTCCTCTCAACTTCTTTCCTCACACAGATGTAAACCGCGCCATTCACAAAATCCTGGCTGTTCCAAGTATCCGGAATTTACATAACATAAGGTATCAAAGTGATTATTATCCATTTGTCCCATCAGATAAACCAGGTTCCCAGCAAGTTGTTTCATTCAGTTAAGAAGTAAACATACAACCTCTATTTCCAAAAGATGTAACTACACTGTCCTAGCAAAAACTAACTAGCCGAGCGTCACTCTCGGTCCACAACTTCTGCCCGTTATGTATGTGTATATATGTTTACTATCGAATACTTTATACCTACAGAGAAAGTTTTATATGTATAATAATGTACTGCAATTTTACACTGAATTTCAGCTTTTTAACTTATATGATAGTCATACTGCTGCACAAACCCCACATGCATATTTGTATTTAGGATTCTGCTCTATTACTGCTTTTATACCAATAGTATAATGTTGTACCGTGTTAGCCATAGAAAGTAGTAGAAGAATGAAGAAATCAGGCGATACCTTTTTCAGGCTAACTGAGTATATTTGATGGTGAGCTTTCGAGAGGACTAGCTCCCTTCTTCAGACATGGTGTTATACAAGAAATTGAAAATTCACAGACTTTTTATACACAAAAGACCTGGACCTTCAAAGGATCTTAGAATTCTTAAAAATAACAAAATGCAATATAAGCAGAAAAGTCATTTACAACAGGTCAAGAAATCAACTAACTGGAAACTTGTGGGGTGTGACGGAGGGGTCAGTAATTCTGCGTCTTATCTCATAGTCATCAGGTGTAATTTGTGGCTCTCACAGTTCACACATAGTTTGACATAAAGCTGGCATGAATATTTAGCCCATTTTGCAGAGTCTGAAATTTTTGCATTAATTTAAATTCCCATTCCTTTCTCTCCCTCTGCGTCTTAAAGTGTCCCATTAAAACCATAATCTTCAAGATTATACCAAAGGAGTAGGCCCATATCTAGAAACAATATGGTATAAAAATGGTACAGCCTACAGTAGTAATGGTTTCCATGGAGTAACTGTATGGACTAAACAGTCGTGTTCCCTCGGTATCCAGGTAACACTGTCTAAGTATGTAACAGTAGCTTACTGAGGAGCAGAACTTCTCCAAAATTACTTCCTCTCGCAGTGTCTTATGTCTGCCCTTGGAGTAGACACCGCACATCCTTCTCTCTGTCTCATCTCTGTGCCCTGTACTTTATTAACAACATGGCGTCACCTAGAGACAGCAGTTATAAGAGGAAATCTCCACATTGAAGAAGTTCCATTATGATTCCTGTTCAGTTACCCCATGTTACCCTGCTTCTAATTGAAAGCCAGGGGGTCACATGACTGACGCTAGGTTTAGTCTACATAGTTAGGACTAACTGTATGGTCCATGTTTAGTCCATACAGTTAGTCTACAGGAGCCACTACTGGACTAGAAAGTGAACTATACCAGTTTTTTTCTAGATCGGGGCCTGCTGCATTGGGATAAAAAAAAAAGAGGTACAAGAGCAAAAAAATTAATAGATGTATATTAGAAAATTGCATGATGTTCTATGCATAATAAAGAAAAACAACAAAAAGTGGACAACCCCTTTAAGTTCAAAGACTTCTTGCTTAAAAACAATGCCTTTTGCTTTTGTATCTGTCAAAACCATGTGTCTAGGCGTCACGTTACTGTACAGCTCCTTACCGGTTACTATTCCACTCTGGCTCCTCCAAGATGTGTACAATAACCCATGTGACTTTGAGAGCAGGAATACAGACTGATCAGACCTATAGAGACAGAAACATTACTTCTACTCTTATCAAGCACAGTTCCAGTATTTCAAAATATACTGTATGAAAGCCCTTACCTGCAAGAGTCTTTGCTAAGGACTGAGTGACTTGTTTTTTGCCGTAGAATGGGGGGTCCCTGACTCCCCCAAAAAATTTGTAGCTTTTTTAACCTTGGAGAAAAATTTTTCTTTGCCTAAAGACGCCCAGGGGGTGCCCAATGAGTACTGGCACTCCCTTTTTCCCCAAAAACCCCAATTTAAAGAAATTACCCACACAAAACCCCTTTGGAAATACAAGGTTTTTTTTTTGGAAAAATTGAAGATATAACAAAATAAAACGTACAAGTGCTTTTTTCATACAGAATAGACACAACCCTTTTGTTTTTTAAAAAATCAATCAAAAAGTTTTTTTGTTTTCCAAAAATTTGCAAAATTAGGCATTTTTTTAATAAATTTTCCCTTTAAAATTTTCCTAAAATAAATTTTTCTGCAGATTTGGTGAAAGGGAATGCGCGCCCGGTTTTTTTGCCTTGTATTTCGCCACATATTGCGTTTTTTTTACACCGGCAAAAAATGTGGAAAAACCAAATTCGGAAATCCATACCCTTCATAGAAAAACATGGCCACCTCATCCCCCGCACGTACAAAAAAAAATTTTTTGCCCGTTTTTTTAGTTTAAAATTTTTGAAGAAAAAAAAGTCTGCTCCCTTCAAAATAGAAATAAAGAGACAATATTGGGCTACAGGAGATTGTCAAAAATATTTTAAATAAACTTAAGGTGAAACGGGGCCAAAATAAACCCCAATACGGCAGCCCCCCGGGTTAAAAAAGGGGAAATAGGGACTGAAAGGTTTCCCAATTTTTAATTTAAAATTTTTGTTGTTAGAGGAAACGTGCTAATAGGGTTGCTGCTTTTGGCATGCGGGGCCATGTTTTTTTCACAGCTTTTTAGGGGCTGGGGAAACTTGAAACTAAAAGTGCCGCAGGGCCAAAAACCCCACCTGAAACCAATTGATGGGGTTGATTAGTAAATGTGTTTCCCCATGTCCTCCTTTTGTTTTTTTTGGCATTTTTTTTTAGTTCCACAGCTACTGCCTGCATAGGCAGCTGTTGCGGAACATGGAACTTCAAATGCCCATATTTAAAAGAAGTAATGTAAACACTTTTAAAGTATTTTTTAACTTGGTTTAAAAAACGGTATTTTTAATTTTACTTTGGGACGGGGGAAAGGGGGGGGGCCCCAGGGGGGCGTGGAACGGGGACCTGCTCCCCCCAAAGGGCCCAAATTTGGGGCGAAGACAGGGGGGCAACTTAAAAGAAAACCCTTTTTACCAGTTGAAAAAAAGGTAAAGGGGATTGCAAATGCCCGCAAAGGGGGGGAGGGTGGGAGAAAGTAAAAAAAAAGAGCTGCGGGTTTTGCCACGAAAGAAAACATTTGGGGAAAGAAAGGCTGGGAAAATTTCCCCAATTTTATTTGGGCCCATGAGTCATTTGGGGTTAAACATCAGACCCCAAAGCCCTTCTTTTTAAAAACCAAGGAAAAAAGAGACGAACCCTTTAAAGTCGGGGGACTCCCTTTGTTTTTCCCTATGTTCTTTTTCCCTTGCTATCTGTTTTGTTTTCTGGAATTTATCAGCGGGCCACGGGTGCCTAAATTTTTTTTTTCAATTTTTACAGCCGCAACTTTCACCAATTATTAAACTTCTATAGGACAAATTTTCTAGAAAAGGGGTTTACTGTCACCACCCCCCTATTGTAAATGGGGATTCTGTTTTAAATCTTACACAACCGGTCACCCTTTTAAACTGTAACCGGGGGCCTCGTAGGCATTTTTTATGGGGGGTTTTTCCTTTTCCCCCAAATAAAACGGCCTTTCCCCTTTTGCCCCTTTCGCCGGGTTTCCCGGGCCCTCCCCGTTTTTGGGCCGGGACACCAACGGGGCCCTCTAAACGTATTTACTTATTTTAAAAATTATATATATATAAAATATTTATATTATATTTATATATATATATTTTTTTATAATATAATATTTATAAATTAAAAATATATATTTTAAATTAAAATTTTATATAAAAATTTGGAAAGACAACCCCGGGGGCCCTTATCTGGAAAAGGGGACGGGTGTAAGATTTTTTGGTTTTTCCTTCGTTTTTGGCTGAAGTTAAGCCCATTTATTTTTCTTTTATTTTTAAGGCAAAAATTTATACGCCTTTTTCCCCCTAACGGGATGATAAAGACGGGGCCTTTCTTACCATACCCCCCAAGCTGACCCCTTACAATTGGTGGAGGGATGCAAGGGGGCCCATTTTGGGCACTGTTATGCTGAATAAAACATTTTGCAAAAACCTTCGAAAGCGACATTTAAAGGGCCGTAAAGCCAAAAAGTTTTTTACTACTAACGGACACGGGTTTTTCCCTTTAAGAAAATTGGGGCTGCGGGTAAAATTGCTGGGGGCAGAGTAATTCCGGGTTTAAAAGGTGCGAAATCCCCATTACACCCAGGTCCATGGAGGAACTCATTAAGCACCTGGTTTTGAAAGGAAAAGTGCCCCGCAGCAGGGGTTTTAAAAAGGGAAAAGTTTTGGAAGTGCAGCAGAAAGACCCAAAAGGGGGGAGTTTTAAAAAGGTGCACGGGAACCCAAAACCGGTTGCGGTTTTTGAACGGTAAACCCGGGAAAATTTCCAGGGGGGGAAAAAAAGCCGCGCCCCCCAGTGACTAGTGACATACCAATGCCAAAAGGGAGCGTGAGGGAAGCGTTTCAAAAACTGAAATGGGGGGAGGACGTCGAGACTTACCCCCGGGGGTTTTTGAGGGGGTTGGCTAATCAAGAACAGCTACCACCAAGTCAATGGGCAGAAAGGGGGGGTTTTGGGCCCCGGTTTTTTAAAAGGGAAACCCCCGGGGAAAAGGGTTTTGTGGGCCTTTCCCTCCAGGATGCTAACGAGGAAACAAAGTTTAAAGCGAAATCTGGCACGACTTGGGTTACCCTTTGGGGGTAGGGCCCATAGGGGTTCCCCACTGGGGGCCCATTGTAAAGACCAAACCCAACCCGGTCCCATTGTTTTTTTTTTTACACCTGGCAGAAGTTGGGTACAGCCGGATGTTGTTTCCCCACGCAGATGGTAAAACGATAGTCATGGATCGGTTTATACATTGGCCCCGACCCATTTCCGAATTGGGTGGCCCCAAGGGGGGGCCCCCCATCCCTCGATAGTTGGGTTTGGGGTTGGTGGAACGATTTTTACCCTTGGGTGAAACCCCCGAGGCCCTGCAGGAGGGGCGAAAGTCTGCTTTACGGGGGAAAACCCCGGGGAGGGCTTTCCGAGAGGCCAGTGGGGCAACAGAGCCCCCACAATGTTTGCCCTAAAGTCAGGGGGGGGGACCAGAAACCCCTTTTTTAAAAAGGGGGGGCTCCGGGGGGGTGGGTTTTTTTGGGGGTGCCATTTCCCCCGGTCATAGGGGACCCAGTGCCCCATTACAAAGGAACCCATTGGGCCCGCTCGAGGGGCGGGCGTTCTTCGCTGTTTTGCTCACACCCGGAAATTTGGGGGCAAATTTCCCCGCACGGGGAATGGTCCCCCCTTCTGCAAAAAATGACGGGCAATGGGACTTTGGTGTCGGACTATTTGGGGTCGGGGGGGTCTTTTTTGGGAAAAAGCTCCTTTTCCGCCCCCTATTAAAACTGAGTTGTTTCCCCGGGGGGGAAGTAGGTGTTACCTTAAATTCCCTGGTTTTCACTAAGGGGACCCCCTGGCCCGGGTGCCCTCGAAAACCGAGCAAGGGTTTTTGGTTTCCCCAAAAGGGAGGGTGGGGCCCAGAATTTATGTTTTTAAAGTTATAATCGGGCCCCGGGGTTTTCCCGTTTTTGGCCCCTGTGGGGAACAGGGACTTTCCACGGGGGAAAAAAATTGCCCCCGTTAGGGGCCCGGAAGGGGAAACCCAACCACCATTGGTCGCTGTAAACGGGGTGACCGGAGTTTCCCCCCCGTCTGTTTTTGTGGTGATAATGAGGAGGCAACCCCCGATGAGGGGGCCCTGACTTAGAGGGAAACCCGGGAAAAACTTTGGATCCCCCCAAAATCCGGATGAGACCTTGAGGAAAGGGGCCCCAAAATGGGGGTTGGGGGTATAAATGGGGTTTCCCAAGGGCCCGGGGGGGAAAAGAGGTACCCCCTTTTGCCTTTTAACCCGGGGGTTTTCTTTATTGGGGGGACAAAAAGTCAGGGGTGAGTTTTGGTTTTGAAAACTGTATTTCCCAACCGTACCGGGAGATGGGGTTTGACCTGGTTTTTTCCCCTGTGTTAAGGGGGGCACTTTGGGGTCAGAGGGAAAGGGGCCCGGGGGGAAAAAATCCGTCAAATTCTAAAATTTGGGCCGGGGGCTTCACCGACCGTTCAGGCTATTTCCATCCTGCCCTTATGCCAGAACAAACCCCCCCGGTACCCCCTTTCCCCAGCCCCCGATAACCCTTCCGGGTTTTTTGAAGTTTCCCTTATTGGGTAGAATTAAACCCTGGATTTTGGGTTTGGACCCCCGTGAAGGGGGCCAGGGGGGAGGAAAACCCGTATATCCTGGTCGTGGGGGAAATTGCCACCCCGGTTCCCCCGAGGGGAGTTTCCCACTCAGAAATTCTTTCCAAAGGGGAAAGCCAAGGAGTTTTTTAAAAAAGTTTTCCAGGGTTTGGGGTACCTAAGGAAATTTGACCGATTTTGGGGGGCCCCGTTCCCCGGGGGGGGGGTGATGCTGGAACCCCTTAAGGTTTTTGAAGTTAACCCCCCCCCGAAAACCCCGGTCTACCATCCCCAAACAGACGGGGGGGTTGGGTCGAACGGTTTAACAAGACCCCGAAAAGGGTATATTAAAAACGGGAGTTTTAAAAGGGATGGTTTGAGAATGGGATTATTTTACTACCCTATTTGCCCGGTTTTTTTCCTCCCGGGAGGTTTTCCCCAACATCCCCGGGTTTTCCCCATTTAATTTTTTTTAAAGGGAGGAAAACCCCAGGGGGGGTTGGGGGGTTGCCAAAAGGGGACCCGGGGGGAAGGGGAAGGTCATCCGTAGAAAAGTTAATGAGCATTTCTCCCAGATAGGAGGGGGATTCCCGGTGATGGGCCTTTTCCGGGAAGGGGGTTTTTCTTTTCAGGGGTCAAGAGGCCCCCGAAAAGGGGCTATAAAAAGGTCAGCCCGGGCTTAGGCCCGTTTTAAAAAGGGGGGGACCCAATTCTGGTTTCTGGGACCCCCAGTAGAAAGCAAAATTTTTTGCAAAATGGCAAGGGATATGAGTAGTCGAAAAAGGAGCGAAAATGAATTTTCAGTTTTAAACCCAAACCCGGGGGAGGGGGCCCTACCAGTGTATCATTGAATTTGTTTAAAACCCCGGAAAGGAGGGACTCTCTAGAAGCCCCAAGCGCTGTGGCCCAAGGACACCCGGGGGGCCCTTTTGAGGAGGGCCCAAAATGGCGGGAAAAACCCCCTCGCCATTCAGACAGCAGGGGTTTTTAAAAAGTTGCTCCCTACAAAAAATAAGATTTATTTACAGAATCCCCAGGCGAAAACCCCCATTAGTTGAAAATGAGAAATTCTGCCCCCAGGTAAGGGGGCAATTTAAAAACCCCATAGGGGCCTGAGGTCGCAGGGAATTTATTGCGAAAGAAAGGTTTCCCAAAAGGGGTGTTGGGCCCTAGGGGTGATCGAGGAAACAAAAAAAAGGGGGGTCTTTTTTCCCCAAAAACCTCGTCCCGAAAACCCCAATTGGGGGGAAAGGCGAAATTTTTTTAAAATTATCGCAAACCCAAACGAGGGGTCGAAGGGAGAGCCTACTCCATGCCCCCGGGGAGGAAAAATTGATAGAAAAAGGGCGGGGTCCAGTTTCGATATTTCACGGGCCCCCGGGGTCTTAAACCCAAAAGGGATTGGCAAATTTTCCCTTGTCCCAAAAAGGGGTAGGGGGAAAACCGCGTTTCCACACCTGAAAGGGGGCTTTCCAGTTTTTGTCCGGTTTCCCTTTTTGGGCCCCCGTTCCAGAGGGAAAGGAAAAAGGGGGGTTGGGGTCCCCCCGAAAAATATGCGGGGGCCTAAACGGGGTGACATTGTCCTTTTTTTTCGGCTTGGGGGGGAAAGTAACTGCAAGGTTCAGGGTGTCCTGGAGGCGTTTTTAAGGGAAGGGAGGTTTTACGGTTTTAAAAAAATTTAAGTTTGGCCCTTTGGGATGGAAGAAGGGGTTTTTTAGGGTAAAATCGGTTGGGGGGGGGGGGAGGAGTGATCAAACCTCAACTAATAAAGTGGGGAAAACCCCTCCCCAAAACTTGGCCCCCTCCCGGGGAAAAAAAAAAAACCGGTCGGGCTTTCCGGGAAATTGGGGGGGTACTATTTGAAAAAAATTTAATTTCCCCAAATTTCGCCGGGGAAAAAGCGGTTTTTTCCCCTCCCCCCACCTGACAAAAGGAGCCCAAATTGGGGGGGGGGGCCTGGGGAAGTCGGGGGGGGGGGGGATTTTTTCGGGCCCGGTTGGGGGGCCCGAAGGGCCTTTTTCAAAACTAAAGAAAGCCTTTTTGTAGGGAGCCCCGGTTTATTTGGGGCCCCCCGGGTTTTTTCCCGGGAATTTGTGGTTCAGACAGATGCGTCGGATGTGGGGTTTGGGGGTTTTTGGTTTTTCTCATTTTGGGAAATGGAGAAAGCACCCGGTTTAAGGGAAAATGGTTTGGAAAGGGTTTCCCCGCAAATAAAAAGAATTAAATTTTATAATCGAGAAAAGGGGCCCCTAAAAACCCAAGGCCTTGGGCAAAAGGGGGGGGGGGGGAAAAGTAAGAGGACAAAGGGGGATTGTGGTGGACCAAAAGATTATTGTTCACCAAGGGGAACCCTTTGGGGGTTTTGGGGGAGGTGAAAACCTGGGGATTTACATGTCAGCGGGGGGGTAGGTTGCCACACCGTTTCTTTTTTTTGTAAAATTTGCCAGCAAGTTGTCTGGGGCTGGTTTCACAGGGGCAGTCATTTTGAGTTGGGGGGTGGAAAATGCCTTTCCCCTCCTCCAGTTTTCCCGGCCCGAAATTTTGGGTTTTCTCTAAATTTAAAAAAATTTGGGGATAGGGGGGAGGGGGGTGTGAAATTTAAATTTTCTGTGATGCTGGGGGAGTGCCCGAGGGGTTGCTGCGAAATTCCCGGGAAAAGACTACCGCCTTCTCACTGGAGAAAGCCCGGGGGGCTTATCTGGACACAGGGGTGTTAAAATTCCCAGGACTGTGTAAAGTTTTGTTTTTCCTTCGTTTTGGCTGAAGTCAAGCCCAGTTTTTTGTTTGGCTTTTTTATTTTTAAGGCTGAAAAAAAACGGCTGTTTTTCCTGAACAGATTTAAAGATGGTCCTGTCTTACCTTTCCACCCAGCTGATCCCCCTTTAAAAATATATATATTAAAATTGGGAGCTTGCACAGCTCTGGGATACCGCATGGGGTTCCCTTTTAGGCATGAACAAGGGCAGAAGTTCAAGGGGACAAACGGGTTTTCTTGGGTCCGGGGGGGTTTTAATTTTATAAGCAGAACAAAAAAGGATGGCCCAAAAAGCCAGCAAAACATAAACAAAAAACTTGCTCCGTCCCGGCGCTTACTAAAAAGAGGGTTTTGTTCCCTCACTATCACCCCTTTTTGGTCCTCACTGGCTTCCCCCCGTGTGGGAAAACCTCCAAACCCAGAAAGGGAGACTTTGGGGGTAAACCGACGCCCCGTCCGCTACCGCTGCCTTTTTTACAGCCCGGAAATCCCGGGTGGAGCCCTGGGGAGAAAGCACCCACCCTCCGCCCCCGCTTAAATCCCAATGAAAGGCCCACCCCAGGAATTGGGGTTTGGGAGCCGGGGCTAAAGGAATTTTAAAAATTGGTGCAGTTTGTACGCCCACATTTTATTGAAAAAGCCTTTCAATCCCAAGGCTCCTTATTTGGTGGAAAGCGTCCTGGACTCCCAAAACCATTGTCCCGAAAACCCGGTCAAGGGATATTTTACTCCTTTGTAGAACTTTTTTCCCCGCTTTCGGTTTTTTATTTTAAAAATATAATATAAATTTAAAAACACACACAAACTGGGGGGGCCCCTTTAACCCACCTTTTTTTTAAAAATTGGGGGCCCTAAATTTCCCACCTAACAAACTGGGGGCCCTTACTACCCACCTACGTGTATATTTTCTTTTGGGGGCCCTTTTGTCTTACGGGGGGGCCTTTTAACCCCCACCAAATATATATATATAAAATATATTACAAAAATTATAATTAAAAATATATAATGGGGGAGCCCCTTTTCACCACACACACTGTCTGAAAAGGGGCATAATTTAACTATTTTCCCCCCCTACTTGAGGAAACCCATTTTACCTACCTACTGGGAGGGGGTCTATAAACCCACTTAATAAGGGGCCCAAAAAGGAACAAGGGGATTTTTCCCCTCCCCCACAGCAGGGGACCTGGCTTTTCCCTTTATAGAAAAACTAGTTGCTTTTGGGGGGTGGGGGGTTTTGCCCTGCTTTCCTGTATAAACCCTATTTTGGGGGAGTTAATAAAAACCCCCAAATAGGGGAGGGAATATAAAAGGGGCCCGGGAAAAAAGTGGGACTCTAAAAAGTTTGTGTGTTTTTTTTTCTAAAAGAGCGAGTTATGGTCCCAAAAAGTCACCCTGGGCCCGATTGAGAAGGGGGGGAAAAAAAATTGGAAAACCCAACTCCCCAAACAAAAAGATGTAAACCCGTAAATCACAAAATGTAAATGCAGTTTTTAATCCATTTCTGCGGGGGGCCTACATACAAACTTGTTTTACCACTATTTTGGGGACCCGTATGGCGTTTTAAAATCGTCTTTAAGCCCGTATACAAACTGATAGTCACAAGAGGGGGGGGGGGGATTTTTGGGCATGGCCCGCATTTTATCTGATCCTTAAGTTTTTAAAAAGTTTTGGGGGCTTGGTAAAATAGGGGGTTTTTTTTTTTTTAGTAGCAAAACTGATTTTTTTGGTAATTTTGTTTACTATAGGGAATCTTTTTGGTACTGTTATTTTTTTACACTGTTTACAAGCCTACCCGATTTTTTATTAACAGTGACTGCTGAAGTGTTTAACAGGTTGTAAACGTTTAAAATTAGTTATGAAACATAAGTTTTTTTCTCTGTAAAAAACACATGCCGCAGCCCACAATTGGGGGATGAAAAAATGCTGTCTGAATGCAGCCCTATAAAAGGCCCAAAAATTTAAAAACAAATTTGGGGGCCGGGCCCCAGAAGTTTTTAGGGGAACCCTATAGAACGCCCCCCCGACTGTAACCCCGCTTTTGATGATAATGGGGACTGCTAAAGCTTTGATCACAAGGCTAAGTTTTTTGGGCCCGGGAAATTTTGGTCCGGGAATTACGCCCGAAGGGGCGGGAAATTACGGGCTGAAAACGGGGCCCCTTCCCTTTTTGGGGAATCCAAAAGTTCTCATAAAGAACAAAGGATTTCCCTTTTTCCCCTCCCCGCGGAAATAATTTACTGTGAAATTTCTAGCCCCGGGGGGGTATTTGCCGGCCCGGGAATTCCAAAACCCATGGGCCCCGGGGAAGTGCCGGCCCCCCTGCCCGCCCCCGCTTCCCCCCCCGGCCCCCCGGTTTACAAAGGCCCTAATTCGGGGGGGTTAAAATTTGCCCCGCAAATACAACCCGTGCCCTTTGCCCAAAAAGTGATTCCTCCCGCACAGGGAAAAGTTATTATTATGGTTTTTGGCCAGAATAAAAACTTCAAAAATTTCAGGTTGTCTAATTTACTCCTTGCGATTTTTTTTCGTTATACCCAACGGATACCTGCAACAGAGGTCCCAAATAGGATCACAGCGCAGTGTGAACCAGCCTTATTTTTTAAATATTGTTTAAAGAAATAATAAAGTAAAAACATGAAAAAATAAATTTTCCCGACACTAATTTTCTTTAAAGGCTATGCCTTTCAAAAGCAAAATGTTTAAAAAGGCGTCCAAATCCATCGGCAAATTTTAACATCACCCCCTCGCCCGGTTAGCCCCTTTTAAAAACCCTGGTCATTTTTGGATTTCCTGCCAAACCCAGTTTAAAAAATTACTGTCCAGGAAAAGTTTCTATCTTCTTGGTGGGGGGCGGTGGGTTTTAAGAAATCCCCCATAAATAACCATGCTGTGTATATTTTCTATTGCGGGGGGGAAAGGGTAAAAGGTTTTTCCAATTTGGTTTTTTGCGGTTCCTTTAAATAAGGAAACCCCTTCAAAAAATTTTTCTAAAACGGGTTTCCAGAAAACTTTTAAAAAAAAAGCAGTTTTTACCCCCGTTTAGAAACACAACTTTGTGCTGTTGATTCCTGCTGGCCCCCTGCCCCTGCTCCAAAGTACCCCTTCTAATGGTGACCCCGTCATGGTCGGGGGGTCCCCTGCCTTTATGATTGGGGGTTTGACCGTGAGAAATTTTTTTTCGGGGGGCACAGTTTGTTGGAACAAAAGTACCCTGACATCATTGTGTTAGTTTTTCCGGGCGGCCCTTTAGGGGAAATTCAAGTTTTTTTTTATTTTCAACAGTGTAACCCCTTTTGAGACGTGTCTTCCAAATCAATATAAAACCGGCACTTTTTTTTATAATTTAACTTTTTACCCCCTTTTAATTTTTTTCTGGTTTCTCCACCCTGCATTTACACAGTAATACAGGGTGTGGCTAAAACCGAAAGTAAATTTTAAAATTTCCCCTGTATTTTTTAAACCCCATAGACCAAAAACCCGTTGAATTCACAAACTTGGTCAAACAGTTAAACGGCCCCTTTAACAAAATGACAGTTGTATTAAAAAATTTTGGGGAATTTTAGGAATAAAAACCCGGGAAAAAACCCTTTAAAAAAGAAAAAAATGGGGCCAAAAAATTTACGCCCGCAAACTGTGCCAAAACCTGGCAAATCCCTGCTTTTTATTGCATTTATTTGTTTTAACATTTTTGTGGGCATGGCCCCACAAGGGGTTTTTAAATTTTTTTGGGAAAAGGGGCATGAATTATTTGTGACACAGTGGCACCCCAAAACAAAATTTTTTGGGGCCCCAGGGCTATCGAACCCAAAACTTTTATTTTCTAAACATTAAAAATATCGCGTTTGGGCCCCTGTGATACATCGACAAAAAATTTTTTTTAGGCTGTTCAGTCCCCAAATTTCACGCTTTGTTTTTAAAAAAACAAGTATCGTAGGGATTTTCGTTTAAAAAAAAATTTTTCCAACGGGTTTCCTTGTAATCGGGCCAGGGCCCCCCTAACCAAGGGGTTAACCAGTAGAAAAGAAAGTTTTTTTTTGGGGGAGAGAGGTTCCAAAAAAATAAAACACTCTAAAAACTTAAACCCAGCTGTTTTCCCTGTTTTTTGGGTTTCTTCTTAGCTGCCCGGGGAAAAACACTGCCCCTTGGACTTCGGGTTTTGCCCCCAAGGTTTTAGGGGCCGCACCCCTTTAAAACGAATAAAACACAAGCCCTATTTTGTGGGGGGGGCAAAAAACCTGGAAGTCGAGAGGAGTGAATCGTGGATTATCAACTGCTCTGTGGATTTCAAATCTCAGTGGGAGGGACTTTTTTGCAGATTTTTTTTGCGCACTTGGGGTAAAAATTTCTTAAAAACCCGGGGTTTTTTACTGCATTCTACTGCGGAAAATTTTCCCGGGATAAATCCACCATTGTGAATTTCACCGTGGGAAAATGTAAATTTTCATTTTTTTTTCTTTAGCAAAAAGGGAAACCCCCCCAAAAAAAGTGGGGCCTTTGGCATGCTGCCTACAGAATTTCTTTTTACGTACAAAACATTTCCCCAATAGACTCAATCTGCGGAAACCCCACCCCAAGGGGAGGGGCAGTGGAGGGAAATTTCCCAAAGGGCCCTTTTTGAAACAAACCACTTTTCCCAAAAAACCCGTGGGGTAATTGCGAAAACGGGAGCAGGTTTTTCTTTTTACTTTTACAGGAAAATAATATTCTGCAGTGTTCCCCGTCCCCTTAAATGGTATACAGCTACAAGAGAACACACAGTATAACAGTATAAATACTCAACCACCATGCAGAAAATAACCTAATTATCACCCTGCACATCCACTGAACAATCACACATCGTGCAGTCGCTGGTCTCAGTTTCACTCTGCTGATGACACAACACTTTTAAGCCCCCCTCTCGAATTTCATTTAAAAGGGGGCGGAGCTGGTCGTTCCCCCCAAAAAAAAGGGGAAAAATTTCGGCCTCAGATAATGTGGCACCCTTTCTAAGGGTTTTTTTTTTAGATTAAAAGAAAGCAGATCACCCGCAAGGGACACCTGCTCCCCCCCAGACAGGGTACTGAAAAAAATTTTTTTCTACGTCGCTATTTAAAGGGTGCAAAAAAATCACAATTCCCAATACTAAAATTAAAATAAAAATTTATGTCCAGTCCCCAATTTTTTATGACCCTTCCCAATTCAACATTGGGAGCTTTATGAATTAAAAATCCCAAAAATGGTGGGGCTGGCTTGGTGGGTAAATTAAAGGGATGGGTTGGGGTGTTGCACCAATCTCTCAAATTTCTTTAAATTGAGTAAAGGGGAAACAAAATCTGAAAATGTGCCGTTTGTGAATGGTTTTCTTGCTCTTTGGTGAAGGTTTTACATTGAGGGGGAAAAAATGGCCCCCATTGAAAAAAAAGCCCAAAGTTAAAACTGCGGAAAAAAAAAATTTTTCCCTTGATGTGAAGGAGGGCAAAGATGGGGAAAAGAAAGTGGGGTGAGGGGCTGATGACCCCAAAATTTTACCCTGGGAGGGCCGTTCCCAGGGGGGGGGCAGGGGCGCGGCACCCCAGGGGGCCCGGGCTTTCCCCTCGCCCCGCCCCGGGGGAGCGCCCCCAAATCGCCAGCAGCTGCCAGTAAAACCCATTTACTTGGGTATAAAAAGGGGATTACTGGTACAGGGGGCATCTACTGGCCCCACAGGGGGGGGCCCCACTGTCTACAGGGGGCATCATGGCTTTCAAGGGGCATCACTGGCTACAAGGGGGCTAATTTACTGGCTACAGGGGGCATCACTGGCTAAAAAGGGGGGGGATACGGGACAAGGGGGGAAACACTGGGTAAAAGGGGACATCTACTGGGTAAAGGGGAAACCCTCTACTGGGTACCAGGGGGGCATCTACTGGGGCCCAAAAGGAAGCATTTTTTACTGGCCCACAAGAGGGGCATTTACTGGGTACAAAAAAAGGGGGATTTTAATGGCCCACCCAAAAGGGGCATTTTACTGGTACCCGGGGGGATTATGGCTACTGGGGGGCAACAATGGCTCCCGGGGGGGATCTACTGGGTTTTTGGGGGCAAACAACTGGGTACAGGGGGGAATTACAAAAGGCTTCCCCCTAAGAAGGGGCTATAGATGGGGAGTTTGTAAAAGGAAAAAGGGAATTTTGGGAGAAGGGAAATGATTTATAAATTGAGGAGTCTTTAAAATATTTGTTTTGTAAAATTTTTTGTGAAAAGGGCGGGGGTAAACATGGCGTCTTGGGTAGATGGAAAAGAAAAGAGAAAGGGGAAACCAAAACCTTTTAGAGACGTTCCTGTGAGTAAAATAGATATGACTTTAAAAGGGAATCACATAGTCTGCAAAAAGCCTGGGGTAAAAGTGGGGATCAAAAAAATGTTTTGGGCACTGGGACGCCAGTAATATTGGGGGTTTTTGTATAAAAGGTTTTTATTTCATAATGGTCAGTTTGTATTATTTTAATTTACTAAATGAGGTGATTTTGGGGTCAAAGGTGTGGAGGTATTTTTATACGGGCACTGTGTGTTGGGGATATGTTTTGGGCCCCAGTGGCTTGGGACTCTAGTTGGGTGTAGAGGTGTTATTTGGTAAAGGGAGGGGCTATGGTTTTTAGTTTTTTTACTAGCACATTGTGGTTTAAAACTTTTTGTATAAATTTTCCTTTTGGGTTTTGGGATGCATTGTGGCGGGCCCCCTGTTACGGGGGGAGGAGGGGGAAGGGGGGAAAAAATTTTTTTCCCTCCCCTGAGTAAAAAAAAATTTGCCTAGGGCCCCTGTCCTTTTAAATTTTTTTGGGGCTGCGCCAGTATTTTGGGGTCCTTTACAGCCCCAAAACTGGCACAGCCCTGTGCACTCGATGTATGAGCAGGCGCACTCCAAAATTAGGAGCATTATAAAGTGTCTGCGGCACCTTGTAATGCGCCTGAGATCGGGGGGTGCTGGAGGCGTGTCGCACTACGACTGCATGATTCTACACATTTATAGCTTTAGCATTACTGCTGGAACAGATAGACCAATTTAAAATTGGTTTACCTGAGCCTGAGTTGTTGTTTTGGAACTTGAAAGTGTTAAATCTAAGACCCGCAGTAGAACAGGTTCATAGATTCAGGCGCATTCTATGCTACTAATGCGCGCAATAAAATTGGCATCTGGGTGCCAAAAGTCACACATGTCGCCCTAAGTATATATTCCTCCACAGAGGAGCAGCTCACCAGCAAAATAAACCAGGGGGCTGCCAAGTGTGTGTCTAAGGGTGATTTCACACGATGCGTTTTTTCAATGCATTTTTTGTGCAGGAAGGCACAAGGAGGCTCCAATGAGTCATGTTTTCTGCTTCATCGAACAGGTGGATGTTGGTGTGTCAGGTGGTAAACGTCAGAGAAGCAACCTTGCTGGAAGAACACAGGCTAGAAGTGGCAGCATTGTGGTCGGTTTTCATAGCATAGCCACTCATCTACGTGGAAGGCACTCTAAACTAACTTGGATATGAATCTATCTCTGCAGATCACATACCTCCACATATGCCGATTGTCTTCTCTGTGGTGGACAAGATCTTCCAACAAGACCATGCGACATGTCTAGAAAATTCTGACTGGTTGGAAGAGCAGGACCAAGACTTTCAAGTACTACCCTGGCCCTTAATTCCCCAGACTTGAGTCCAATTGAGCATCTGTGGAACAACCTGAAACAACTGTGGTGTTTGCTCTATGTCCCCTCCAGCAGCTTTGGGATGCAGTCGGCTCCAGATACCTGCGACAAGCTACCAGCACCTTATTGAGGCACTCCCAGCCCGTCCAGCTGCTGTGTGTGCTGCACACAACAGTTACTCTGGATGTTAGCTGGTGGTCATAATAATGTAACGTGTGCATTTCATTCATGTATTAAGATATAAATAAAGGGCAGCCGTCAAAACTACCCAGGAGCTACAGAGGACAATTTCCAGCGGTTTTGGAAATGCATTTTAAAAAGTGCTAAAAATGCTGTAGGTTCTCTCATTTAACGGGGTTATCTCACTGCATCGATTCATCGTACCGCAGTCTAGTTTTCGCGGTTTCATTTTTTAATTCATGGACGTGTTTACTGGCCTGCAGTGACGAGCTGCTGAGGACACCAGGGGCCACATGTATGCAAACTTTATTGCCCATAGCAACCAATCAGAGCTCCCCTGTCATTTCATATAGTACATGGAAAAATGAGAGGGGTGCTCTGATTGGTTGTTATGGGAAATAAAGTGAGTTTTAGACCTAGACAGTTTTCATACATGTGGCCTCAAGTCTATAGCGACCAGCGCTGGCAGCCCATCAGGAGAGACAGAACAGGTCTGTAGCTATAGCGACCAGCACTGGCAGCCCATCAGGAGAGACAGAACAGGTCTGTAGCTATAGCGAACAGCACTGGCAGCCTACCAGGAGAGATCGAACAGGTCTGTAGCTATAGCGACCTGAGGAGCTGATGCAATCCATACAACAAGGGATATCTAGGAATAGGTAGGAAACTGCTAATGGACACATATTGCAAAGTGACTGGTTTTTGCAAGATCTTTAACACAGAAATCGATCCTTGTAGTGAGACAACCCTTTTAACTCTTAGGATGATGTCACACACTGCGGTTCTGGGGTGTTTTTCTTTGTAGCATTTTCTTGCAGTTTTGTCACCTTTTTCGGTTACTTGAAGTTTCTTCCGAATCTGATGTTTTTTCTGGCAGATTGTGGGGTTCAGAAGAGTAGTCTAAGGGCATGTTCACACGACAGGTTTGCCTGCGGCCAAAACCTCGTCGTGATGCGGGTTTACGGCGTGGTCACGGCGCGGCTTGCGGCGAGGGTTTGCTCCCATGCAAGTTTATAGGTCAGGGGGAAAACCGCGCCGCGGCCCAGTCTCGCACCAACTGCGGCGACACCCGCGGCAACCGCGCTGAGGACTCCCTGTCAAGAATTGATAGGAGAGTTCTCAAACCCGCGGCGTGTGAATAATAACGCGGTTTCTCATAGGAAACCATGTTACTAAACTGGGCGCAATTTGGACGTGGTTATGGCCGCGGAAACCGCGTCGGAACCCGCGGCCATAACCACGTTCAAATCCGTCTTGTGAACAGGGCCTAAGGGTATGTTGGCCAGCTTGTACGTCTAAAGCTTGGGGAGTACAGGGGCGGCCGCATTAACTTCTTTCTCCCATTGCCCCGAAATACAGCCTGAAAGATGCCGTGTGAACAAAACCTAAGGGTATGTCCACATGGCATAGACAAAATACTAGCCGGATTCTGTATTCAGAATCCGGATGGCATTTTAGTGTCTTTTGCATGGTTTTGGGGCACGGTTCTGTTTGCGGATTTGCCCGTCCCTCTCAAACACTGCACTGCACACCTTCCACCCAATAAGTTTTTCAGAATGCCGGTGGTGTAAAAATCCGTCTGGCTGAAAATCTGTTCGGTGTAGACTACTGAACGAATTTTCTATCAAAGTCTATTCGGTTTTCAAATCCGAAAACCGTGGGAAAATGCTTGTGAAACCTTTAGTGATATGGAGCACAGCGGCGGTTGTCTAAGGGCCTGTTCACATCTGTCTGTTATAAATGGGTCGTCTGGTTTTTGCTGGATATAATAGTGTTACATGCTGCGCTATTGTTAGCAGGTTTTTTTGTTCCTGTAAGTACAAGTGAGGCTCCTAATCTAGAACATAGAAGGACTCCTCTGCATGACTGCTGTGCTGTAGAAGGATAAACTAGAAATGGCATCATGCAGGTTTTACCATTTAACAACACTATAGGAATAGTACAAGGCACAACACTAATCTGCAGCTATTTCCTGCTGTGTGTGACCACGGCCAGAAGGAGAACCTACCTGCTGCTTCCGGTTGTCTCTGCCATGTGTGGCTCTGTATATAAACGAAATGATCACATGATGAGTGCTACTGAACTCCTGCTAAGGGGCCCCGGCTTGGGGAAGGTGCCCTCCCACTGGCTAAAGTCTCGGATTATTTTTGGCGTCATTAAACTCAGTCTCACATTTGAATGACATCATCATAAAAGTGACAACTGTCCGGGTACCTCTTTAGATGCCACATCTACACATACATAACCTGTGAGCCAGGCCAGGGCAGATGTGCAGGACTACACTGGCGTAGCAGAGCTGATTACACTGGCGTAGCAGAGCTGATTACACTGGCGTAGCAGAGCTGATTACACTGGCGTAGCAGAGCTGATTACACTGGCGTAGCGCTACCTCAGCGCTCTCCTCCGCTCTACCTCAGCGCTCTCCTCCGCGCTACCTCAGCGCTCTCCTCCGCGCTACCTCGGCCCTCTCCTCCGCGCTACCTCGGGCGCTCTCCCCGCTCTACCTCAGCGCTCTCCCGGGCGCTACCTCAGCGCTCTCCTCCGCTCTCCTCGGGCGCTCTCCTCCGCTCTACCTCAGCCCTCTCCTCCGCTCTACCTCAGCCCTCTCCTCCGCTCTACCTCAGCCCTCTCCTCCGCTCTACCTCAGCCCTCTCCTCCGCGCTACCTCAGCGCTCTCCTCCGCTCTACCTCGGCCCTCCTCGCGCTACCTCAGCGCCCTCTCCCGCTCTACCTCAGCGCTCTCCTCCGCTCAAACCTCAGCGCTCTCCTCAGCGCTCTCCTCCCCTCTACCTCACGCTCTACCCTCAGCCTCCCTCCGCTCTACCTCAGCGCTCTCCCCCCGCCTACCTCAGCGCTCTCCTCCGCTCTACCTCAGCGCTCAAACCCCCGCGCTCTCCTCCGCGCTACCTCAGCGCTCTCCTCCGCTCTACCTCAGCGCTCTCCTCCGCTCTACCTCAGCGCTCTCCTCCGCTCTACCTCAGCGCTCTCCTCCGCTCTACCTCAGCGCTCTCCTCCGCTCTACCTCAGCGCTCTCCTCCGCTCTACCTCAGCGCTCTCCTCCGCTCTACCTCAGCCCTCTCCTCCGCTCTACCTCAGCCCTCTCCTCCGCTGTACCTCAGCGCTCTCCTCTGCTGTACCTGAGCACTCTCCGCGCTAACTGATCACTCTGCTTTGTGGTTACTAGAGCTCGATGATCAGCCGTGAGGACAGCAGAGCTTCACAAAGCAATCATCAGCGCTAGAGAAAAGTTTAGTGTAACTGCGGGCACAGAGCGCAGGCGGCCGTCTGGCTATGAATGGGCAGCGCTGCTGCTGTCACCCGTTACCTCTGCTCCGTCCGCTGCTGTCACCTGCCGCCTCCGTCCTCTGTCACCTGCCGCCTCCGTCCTCTGTCACCTGCCGCCTCCGTCCTCTGTCACCTGCCGCCTCCGTCCTCTGTCACCCTCCTCCCCGCAGCTGATCCTGGGTCCGCGCCGCCAACCAGCTCAGCAGCCTCCGAGCACTTCCTGAGAGCGCGGCTCTATGACTAATCTGCTGGTTACAGGCCAGCGTGGAAACCAGAGTCATGCGGGAGAGCGAAAACTATAAACAGGTCGGCAGGGCTCGAGGAAACAAATAGTAAGAAGAGGAAACGTGGCAGATTTCTCACAGCAACAACTGAACTCCATGTTCAGATGATAACGGAAATGTCTGCTGAGAGGATAGCTGAAGAACAGGCATCAGTGACATCCTGCCCTGTATTTCTATGTACACAAGGCCTCCGCTCAAATACTGACCATATCCACGATAAGAGCTTGTCCCCACGGCACAGGTTACTTGTTGGTTTTTCAGGCGGTTTAAAACCATAGTTGCCAACTTTTGAAAATGAAAAAGCAGGAGATATTAATGCAAAAATTTGCATGGACACGCCCATCTGGATGGTATGCCACGCCTCTTCAAAAAAGCCACACCCACTCCACCTAACTGCATAACGGCTTTGGAAGAAAGCCAGGTAGATGCCCTTATAGCCAGGTAGTAGCCCCCTACAACCAGGTAGTGCCCCTTACAGGCAGGTAGATGCCCCCTTGTAGCCAAATAGATGCCCTCTCTGTAGCCAGGTAGAGCCAAATTTGTAGCCAGGTAGATGCCCCCCTTGGTTAGGGCCCGGTAGATGCCCCCCATTGTTAGCCAGGTAGTGCCCCCCTTGTTTGCCATAGTGCCTCATTGTTGCCAGGGAGATGCCCCATTGTTTGCCAGTAGTGCCCCCTCTGTTGGCCAGGTAGATGCCCCCATTGCTTTCCAGGTAGTGCTCCCCTCTGTTGCCAGAGTAGATGCCCCCCTTGTTGCCAGTATGCCCTCTTACCAGGTAGTGCCCCATCGTTAGCCAGGTAGTGCCCCCATTGTTAGCCGGTAGTGCCCCCAAAAATTATCCAGGTAGTGCCCCCATGTTTGCCGTAGTGCCCCCATGTTGCCGTAGTGCCCCCATCGTTAGCCAGGTAGTGCCCCCATTTGTTAGCCAGGTAGTGCCTCCATTGTTGCCAGGTAGTGCCCCCATTGTTAGCCAGGTAGTGCCCCCTCTGTTGCCAGGTAGACCCCCTTTAGTAGCCAGGTAGTGCCCCCATTAGTAGCCAGGGAGTGGCCCCCATTTTTACCAGGGATGCCCCATTGTAGCCCGGTAGTGCCCCATTGTAGCCAGGTAGTGCCCCCCCTTGTTAGCCAGGTAGTGCCCCCGTTAGCGGATGCCCCCATTGTTAGCCCGGTAGTGCCACCTCTGTTGCCAGTAGTGCCCCCATTGTTAGCAGTATGCCCCCTCTTTTTGCCAGGTATTGCCCCCATTGTAGCCAGGGAGACCCCCATTGTAGCCAGACGTGCCCCCCTAAAACTAATAAAAATAAAATAATAAATTTCCCCTTTCCTGACCAGGCTCCGCGGAGCGGCCCGCTCCTGGACATCTCCTCAGCAGTGTCACAGGGGAAGTGAGTGCAGCCGCGCGCTACTTCCCCTGTGACCTGACCTGTATGTACGGGCGCACAGCGCGCCGGACATACAGGGGGAGGAGGGAGCGATCCCTTCTGTCCTCCTCCTGCTCAGCGAGGTTCTGGGCGGGTGAAGCGGGCGCAGCGCCCGCCTCACCCGCCTGTGGGAACGGACCGGCAGCGCCAGAGTAGCGCACCAGCGCTACTCCGGCGCCACGGTCATTTAAAGGACCCCCGCCGCCTGCTGGCGGCGGGAGGAATGCCAACTCCCCCGGGAGGGCGGGGGGGGACCCCAAATAGCGGGACCCCCCGCCAAAAAACGGGAGAGTTGGCATGTATGATTAAAACCAACATGCAACACTCCTCCAGAGACTTCAAGGCCACGTTTAGGACCGTTTACATGGCAGAGGACAAATACCAGTCAGTTTATCCGACCGGTATTTGTCCGGTTTGTGTGCCGTCCCCACGGTCACGGAGGGGACGGATTTTCTCCCTCCCCTTTCCTGTTCACATGTTCATATTCCATCTAAAAACTGGACAGAAGAATGTGCCTGTTCAGGCCCGGACTGGCCATAGGGCAAACCGGGCATTTGCCCGGCAGGCCGCTGGGTTCCGGGCAGCAGGGCCGGCTCGGATCGCCCGCCGAGGTGACCAGTGTTCCCCCCGGCGGGCCCCAAGTCCCCGCGCTGGTCTGTGGCTCGCTACAGGGGCCGCAATGGTCACATCAGCGACCGGACCCCTGTGGCAGGGGACCGACAGGCCCCCCCTCGCCACACGGCTGCACGGCCGGGTCACCGAACCAGCCATGCAGCCATCACGGCCGCCGCCTGCACCTTGCGGCGCAAGCAGCAGCCGAGGCTGAACAGCAGGGATCTACTGATCCCGTCTGTCAGCTCCCAGCAGGCCGCGGGGCAGGCGCGGGATGTGATGCCGTCATCGCGCGCCCGCTCCGCGTCCCGCACACTGCTGCCGGCAGCGCTCCGGGGAAGAAGACAGAAGAGGAAGCAGAGACATCAGGTAAGTATAGTTTTTACTTATTTTTTAAAAACTACTGCCCTGGCTACCTGTCCTGCCTAGCTATATACCAGCCCTGGCTACCTGCCCTGCCTAGCTATATACCAGCCCTGGCTACCTGTATACCTGCCCTGCCTAGCTATATACCAGCCCTGGCTACCTGCCCTGCCTAGCTATATACCAGCCCTGGCTACCTGCCCTGCCTAGCTATATACCAGCCCTGTCTAGCTATATACCTGCCCTGTCTACCTGTATACCTGCCCTGTCTACCTGTATACTGCCCTGTCTAGCTATATACCTGCCCTGTCTACCTGTATACCAGCCCTGTCTAGCTATATACCAGCCCTGTATAGCTGTATACCTGCCCTGTCTAGCTATATACCAGCCCTGGCTACCTGCCCTGCCTAGCTATATACAAGCCCTGGCTACCTGTATACCTGCCCTGTCTAGCTATATACCTGCCCTGTCTAGCTATATACCTGCCCTGTCTAGCTGTATACCTGCCCTGTCTGCCTATATGCCTGCCCTGTCTACCTATAAGTGGCACTGTCTATATACTGGCCTTGCCTGTCTATATACTGGCCTTGCCTGGCTACATACTAGCCCTGCCTGGCTACATACTGGCCCTGCCTGGCTACATACTGGCCCTGCCTGCCTACATACTGGCCCTGCCTGCCTACATACTGGCCCTGACTGCCTACATACTGGTCCTGACTGCCTACATACTGGTCCTAGCTGGCTAATTACTGCCCCTGGCCCTAGCTGGCTAATTACTGCCCCTGGCCCTACCTGGCTAATTACTGGCCCTACCTGGCTAGTTACTGGGGGCAGCCCTAGCTACCTGGCTGATTACTGGGGGCAGCCCTAGCTACCTGGCTGATTACTGGGGGCAGCCCTAGCTACCTGGCTAGTTACTGGGGGCAGCCCTAGCTACCTGGCTAGTTACTGGGGGCTAATTACAGTGGTAGGCCCTGTCTACCTATCGAATTAATGGAGGAAGGCCCTGTTTACCTAGCTAATGGGGGTCTACCTATTTACATGCCACTTATCTGACATTTTTTAATTTCTAATTTTTCGGGTCTAACATAGCTGTTTGGGGAATTGATAGGAAAGTGCTGGAAAAGAGAGGAGTCTAAGATGTATTTGTGGTAAATTCTACAGGGACGAGTAGTGACCACTAGAAGACGACATTGCATGCTGTACCGGACAGAGAAAGAAATGGAAGGGAACGACTCATCAGGGATGACGTCATGGAGGTTTGGGCCAGAAGGAGACGAAAAGGAGAAGAGAACAACTCCCATCAGAGATGACGTCTCCTGTGAGTCCCTGCTGTCAGGGGTCATTTTACTTCTGTGTGGAATCAGTGCTGTATTCATGTGATGGTGACCTGACTACTGGTGAGCTGATTGGTGGGGTTGTAGGTTATGTTGGTGCTTATGTATTGTCAGTGTGGGCTTGTCCCTGATTGTAAAGTGCACACCTGACTCTGTGATGAGGGGTTTCTCTGCACCACGGTTTCTTTCTTGCTTTCTTGCTTTTTTTTTTTGCGGTTTTGGTGAATTTTTTGTGTAGAAATGTACAGCATTAACTGCTCTGCCTTTCTGCACAAAAACACATCAAAAACGCTCCGTGTGAAAGCACCTTCATAGTGTAGTTTATTTTAGAAAGTGGCAAGGTGCGAGAACAAGGGGAATTTTTTAAGCGGATATTGTATGTGGGCTGCTGGGGGCTTTGTGCCAGGGCTGATTTTTATTTCCAGTCCGGCCCTGTGCATGTTCAATGCTTTTCGGGCGGCCGGCAGTTTGAAAAACCGCTGGGCGGAAAACCCGTGCAGTGGGGACTGCTGCATGGGTTTTCCATAGAAGCCCGGTGTGTTCGTTTGTGGACGGTTTTTCAGACGGTCTGCAAAACCACAAACCGTCTGGAAAACCGTCCACAAACCCGTGGCATGGGGACATGCCCTTAGGGGCCGTTCACACGGCACAGTGCAAATGCCGGTTGGGAAATTCCCACCAGTATTTGGTCTGTTTTGGGCACACAGGGGGCGGCTTTTGTCCACAGCTTGTGGATTTAAGCCCTCCCCCTTCGCACCCACATGTTAATGTTCCAACCAAAAACCGGGTGGAAGTCTGAACATGTTCTAAGTTTTTTGGACTGCCGGCGGTGTAAATAACCGTCTAGCGGAAAATCCATTCAGTAGGGACTGCTGCATGGATTTTACATTGAGATCTATGGGGGAGCGTTGTTTGACAGTTTTCAGACGGTTTGTAAAACCGCAAACCGTCTTAAAAAATCGACAAATAACCTGTGCTGTGGGGACAGGAAAACTGTCTGTAAACTGGGTGACAACTTTTAAAATTAACCTTAATGGAAAATCCATGCAGAGGTCCCCACTACACGGATCTTCCGCCGGACGGTTTTTTAGACCGCCGGTCGTCCGAAAAACAGAACATGTTCATTCTTCTGCCTGGTTTTCGGGCGGAATATGAACTTTTCTATGCGAAGGGGGAGGGCTTTTCTCCGCTAATCACAGAGAAAAGCCGTCCCCCTGCAGCCATGTGCACGGCCGCAATACAGAGCAAATACCAGTCGGCTAATCCGACCGGTCGTTGCTCTTTGCTGTGGGGATGAGCCATAAGAGGATAGCTGCCAACGTGCAGAACAGGCACGTGGGAAATCCTGCTTGCTGCCCTGTATTTATATTTACATAAGGCCTCCGCTCAAATACATATCATATCCAGGGCCTGGACAATGCATTTTGGTGCCCTAGGCAAGTACAGCCAATGTGCCCCCTCGCTCCCCAAAAAAATTGCACACCCCCCCCCAATTCCTCTCGCCCCTGCGCCAGGCCCTCTCGTCCCTACATCAGTCCCCCCCCCCTGCACCAGTTGCTCTCTCCCGCTGCAACACTATGGCCCTTGCACCAGGTACTCTCTCCTCATGCACCAGTTACTCTCTCCCCCCTGCACCAGTTGCTCTCTCCCCCTGCACCACTCTGTCCCTTGCACCAGTTACTCTCTCCCACTTAGTAACTTCTTACCAGTCATACCTGCGCCCAGGGTCATTGCTAGTGTCCTAAAACATCTGGGGCCCGGGCCCTCTGTGTTACTTTGTGCTCAGTAGGGCTGGGTTCACATGGAATTTTTCACGCCACATTGTGAACTGCGGATGTATTGTTACATAGAAAAACCTTCTGTTCCTGTCACTAATTTTCTATGTATCCCACATAGATCCCATCCATCACCTCAGCAGTCGCTGTACAATGAAAATCAGAGATGACAAATTTGCTTTTTCAAAATCGCTCACCTACATATGACAGTGTAATACCCCTAAATAACAGTCACTAAATCATATACCGAAACATGGAGCAAATCTACCAGACAAATGATTGTTACTAAAAAACACTCCTACAAAACCAAGACCCAAAACTATTACTATATAAGTATCAAATAATCCTGCCAGACCCTGACCAAATGCGACCCCCACATGTGACTATCAGTTGTACACAGGCTCTGAAGACGTATACCACCGCCATACAATGACCAGATAGTGGTAGATACTAGTTGTATGTAAGCTCTGCAGAAATATACTGTATATACTCGAGTATAAGCCAACCCGAGTATAAGCCGAGGCACCTACTTTTGCCACAAAACCGGGAAAGTTTATTGACTCGAGTATAAGCCTAGGGTGTAAAACGCAGCGCCTACTGGTGAATTTTAAAAATAAAAATAGATACCAATAAAATTACATAGGCAGTTTAATGTCTCCCACAGGCAGATATAGGCTGGTATAGGCAGTTTAATGTCCCCCATAGGCTGTTATAGGCAGTTTAATGTCCCACATAGGCTGGTATAGGCAGTTTAATATCCCCTATAGGCAGGTTATAGGCATGTATAGGCAGTTTAATGTCCCCCATAGGCAGGTTATAGGCAGGTATAGGTCTTTATACGCAGTATAGGAAGCTATGTGTCCCCATAGCAGCTAAGCAGGTATTCCCCATAGGCAGGTTATAGCAGGTATAGGTCCCCCTAACAGGTTTAGTCCCCTAGGCGGCTATAGTGTTTAGGGCAGAGGTCCCCCTAGTGAGGTTAATGCAGGTTAGTCCTTATAGGCAGGTTAGGTCCCTAGGCACTGAGGCATGTAAACCCCTAGGAGGTTAGGCATATAGGTCCTCCTAGGCAGGCTATAGGCAGGTATAAGTCCCCCTAGGTAGGTTAAAGCCAGGTATAGGTAGGTTAGAGCCAGGTATAGGTAGGTTAGAGCCAGGTATAGGTAGGTTACAGCCAGGTATAGGTAGGTTACAGCCAGGTATAGGTAGGTTATAGCCAGGTATAGATAGGTTATAGCCAGGTATAGGTCCCCCTAGGCAGGTATAGGCACGTTTTTAAAACAAAAAAACACTTACCTGGCTCCCCGCTGCTCCGTCTCCCTCACCGCTCCGCCTCCTCGCTGTCCGGCCTCCCGCGCGCTCTTCTCGGCACAGGTGGAGTCCACTGCGGATCAGAGAGCGCTCGCTCTCTGCGTCGCAGTGGTATCTCTTCACCTGTGTGCGCTCCGGAGGAGTCGCACACAGGGGTGGAGATCGCTAACAGCGCACGGGCCGTCGCAGCGCTCGAACGCTGTCAGGTACTCGGGATTCAGTTATATGCGCTCCCTGAAGAGTCCCATATAACTGAAGCGTCCCTGTCGGCGCACGGGCCATCGCAGCACCCGAGCGCCGACAGTGACTCGAGTATAAGCCGAGGGGGGATTTTTCAGCACATTTTTTGTGCTGAAAAACTCGGTTTATACTCGAGTATATACGGTAAGTCATTACACTGCAGTTACATTTAGTGACTCACAGGAGACGTCTTTTCTGATCAGCGTCGTTCACTTTCCCTTTTCTTCTCCATCCGGTTCACACCTTCATGCTGATTGCTCCCGGCCAATACTCGTCCCTGCAGATTTGGACACGAATATCTTAGAATCCTCACATTTCCAGCAACTCCTTAATTCTAGGTATATAAGTCCCTTCAGTTAGACAGGTATATATGTCCCCTCAGATAGGAAGCTATATAGATCCCTGCAGTTAGACAGGTATATATGTCCCCTTAATTAGGCAGGTAAATATAGGTCCCCATCAATTAGGCAGGTATATAGATATGCTCTCTCAGTCAGGCAGGTATATATATATGTCTCCTCAAATCAGGCAGGTATATAGATATTGTACCCTTAGACAAGCAGATATATAAATACAAGGTCACTCAGGCAGGTATATTGATATATGGTCACTCTCAGGCAGGTATATAGATATAGGGGCACTCTCAGGCAGGTATATAGATATAGGAGCACTCTCAGGCAGGTATATAGGGGCACTCAGGCAGGTATATTGATATAAGGTCACTCTCAGGCAGGTATTTAGTTATAGGGGCACTCAGGCAGGTATTTAGATATAGAGTAATTCAGGCAGGTATATAGATATAAGGTCACTCTCAGGCAGGTATAAAGATATAGGGGCACTCTCAGGCAGGTATATAGATATAGGAGAAGAAGTGGATACAGCACTGTGGAGGGATTATTCCATAGTAAAATCAAGCTTCTTTATTGAAATCCATTAAAAACATCAGCATCCGTGTATATAGGTCTGACGCGTTTCGGGTGGATTGACCACCCTTACTCATAGGTATATAGATATATGGTCACTCAGGCAGGTATATAGGGGCACACAGGCAGGTATATAGGGGCACACAGGCAGGTATATAGATATAGGGGCACTCTCAGGCAGGTATATAGATATAGGGGCACTCAGGCAGGTATATAGGGGCACTCAGGCAGGCATATAGATATAGGGGGCATACAGGCAGGTATATAGGGGCACACAGGCAGGCATATAGATATAGGGGGCACACAGGCAGGTATATAGGGGCACACAGGCAGGCATATAGATATAGGGGGCACACAGGCAGGTATATAGGGGCAATCAGGCAGGCATATAGATATAGGGGGCACACAGACAGGTATATAGGGGCACTCTCAGGCAGGTATATAGATATAGGGGCACTCAGGCAGGTATATAGGGGCACTCAGGCAGGCATATAGATAAAGGGGGCATACAGGCAGGTATATAGGGGCACACAGGCAGGCATATAGATATAGGGGACACACAGGCAGGTATATAGGGGCACTCAGGCAGGCATTTAGATATAGGGGGCACACAGGCAGGTATATTGGGGCACACAGGCAGGCATAAAGATATAGGGGACACAGGCAGGTATATAGGGGCACACAGACAGGTATATAGGGGGACACAGGCAGGCATATAGATATAGGGGGCACACAGGCATGTATATAGAGGCACAGGCAGGTATATAGGGGCACACAGGCAGGTATATAGGGGAGGGGCACTCAGGCAGGTATATAGGGGCACTCAGGCAGGTTTATAGGGGCACACAGGCAGGTATAGTGATATAGGGTCACACAGGCAGTTAAAAATAACAACATTTATACTCACCTTACCTGCTTCCCGACCGCACACTCCTCTTCTGCGGGACACTGGCGAGGTGATGACGTCATCACGTCGCCAGCGCCGGGACGCTCCTCCGGCAGCGTTGCAGCGTCGCAATGAGCTCACTTCATCGCAACGCTGCCCAGCTTAGCAGCACTGGCCGTGGCGGGTCCTCAGCGCTATGAGGACCCGGTGGCCCCGCTGTGTCGGACCGTGGTTTACCGGATTATCCAGCGATTCTCCGGGAGCCGGTCTGACACTGTCTGCGGAGTAGGGAGCGCTCGCTCTCTGCTACACAGAAGCCCTCAGCTGTATGTGCGTCCAGCGGACGCACATACAGCTAGGAAGACCGCCAGCGCTCCAGGCCCACGGCAGCGGCCTAGAGCCCGGCACAGTTCGGGGCCCCTGCCTGCGCCCCTTAGAGACAGGCAGAGGTAGGTGCCCTAGGCCTAGAGGTAGGTGCCCTAGGCCTACCTCTGCCTACCCGTCGTCTCGGCCCTGATCATAACCACGATAAGGGCTTTTCCCTACGGCAAGGTTTTGAGACGATTTTACAGATGTTTTTTGGATTTGAAAGCCGTCTTCAAACCGACTGTCAACCATCCTGATTGACTTGAAGAGAAAGTCCGTCCCCACTGAACGTATTTTCTTCTGGACGGTTTTTGACACCGCTGGCATTCCTAAAAACACATGTTCATTCTTCTGCCCAGTGTTCGGGCAGAACATGAACATGTCAGTAGTTGAGGGGGATGGTGAATCCGCAAACCGTGGACATAACCGACCCCCAAAACCACGTACAAGATGTCAAAACACCGGCCGGGTTCTGATTAAAGATTTGCATACAGCCGTGTGGACGCACCGCTATGTTCACACTGCTGATTCACGCCGTAATTGCAAGACGGATTTCGCCTGCAATTACGGCGTGTGTACAGGGGCGGTGGGGCCGGCAGCTCACCAGGCCCATAGGCTTTCATTATCCATGGCACATATCCCGCCGGGATAATGTGCATGTCACTTCTCCAGTGACATGGTGCCCTCTTACCTGGACAAATATTACCACCATACATTGATCAAATAACACCACAGTGACATGGTGCCCTCTTACCTGGACAAATATTACCACCATACATTGATCAAATAACACCACAGTGACATGGTGCCCCCTTACCTGGACAAATCTTACCACCATACATTGATAAAATAACACCACAGTGACATGGTGCCCTCTTACCTGGACAAATATTACCACCATACATTGATCAAATAACACCACAGTGACATGGTGCCCCCTCACCGGGACAAATATTACCACCATACATTGATAAAATAACACCACAGTGACATGGTACCCCCTCAGCTGGACAAATATTAGGACCATGCAGTGATCAAATAACACCACAGTGACATGGTACCTCCCCAGTTGAACAAATATCACCATAATAGAGTGATCCAATAACACCACAGTGACATGGTGCCCCCCAGCTGGACAAATATTACCATCATAGAGTTATCAAATAACACCACAGTGACATGGTGCCCCCTCACCTGGACAAATATTACCACCATACAGTGATCAAATAACATCACAGTGACATGGGGCCCCCTTACCTGGATAAATATTACCACCATACAGTGATCAAATAACACCACAGTGACATGGTATCCCCTCAGCTGGACAAATATTAGGACCATTCAGTGATCAAATAACATCACAGTGACATGGTACCCCACAGTTTAACAAATATCACCATAATACAGTAGAGTGATCCAATAACACCACAGTGACATGGTGCCCCCCAGCTGGACACATATTACCACCATACAGTGATCAAATAACACCACAGTGACATGGTGCCTGCTCAGCTGGACACATATTACCACCATACAGTGATCAAATAACACCACAGTGATATGGTGCCCCCTCATCTGGACCCATATTGTCACCATACAGTGATCAAATAACACCACAGTGACATGGGGCCCCCAGCTGGACAAATATTACCACCATACAGTGATTAAATAACACCACAGTGACATGGGGGCCCCTAATCTGGACTACTATTACCACCATAGAGTGATGAAATAACACAACAGTGACATGTTGTCTCCTCAGCTGGACACATATTGCCACCATACAGTGATCAAACACCACAGTGACATGGGCCCCCCTTGGCTGGACACAAATTACCACCATACAGTGATCAAATAACACCACAGTGACATGGTGCCCCCTCAGCTGGACATATATTACCATGATACAGTGATCAAATAACACCACAGTGACATGGTGCCCCCTTACCTGGACACATATTACCACCATACAGTGATTAAATAACACCACAGTGACATGGTGCCCCCTCAGCTGGACATATATTACCACGATACAGTGATCAAATAACATCACAGTGACATGGTGCCCTTTTTTCCCTGATAGAAAACACTTTTGTGTTGAATGCAAAAATAGTAACATTTAGCAAATAGGACAAATGTAGTCTAATTCAGATTATATTTGCTCAGTAGAACTCTATGGTCCCATCAGGACTCTGCCATGATGTGCATTGGGATACATCTTCACAATATTCTATCAGATTCCACAAATAGGGTAAAACAGCTACATGTGAATGGGGCCAAATATAACAAATTCAACACAAAGTGCCAGTTGTTAGGACTACTGCAATCTCAGAATTATTTGTCCCACTGAATCAGGGCCGTATTTAGAACTTGTGGTGCCCTAAACACTTTCAGTGTTTATGCCCCCTGAGTCCAGCTAAAGCTGCCCATACCCTTTAGATAACGGATAGCCAAACGCTGGTTAGTAATTATGTTTACAGGTTTTCCCTTTGGACAAGGTCTGACCAGCGTTGGACCCATTTATTTAATTAAATGGGAAAAATGGGTTGTTGGAGAGTGTTTATTTAAATAAAGTGGGGGTTTTTTATCCCTTTTTTACCACTTTATTTCAGTGTTAGTAATAGAGGTGTCTGACAGATGCCTCTTCCTTACAGTCGCTGGGACTTGGTGTCAGTCAGCAGTGATTTTTGTCATCTGAAGGTTTAGACTTCGGGCTGGTATTTTTAGGTTGGGAAGAGACCAGTATACATGGACCTTCCCATCCTGATAGTATTATCTTGCAGCTGCCAGTTCTACCTTGATTGGTTATGAAAAAGGGGAACCCCATTTTTTAATAATTAGTTTCTTTCTAGATTTTTCAATAAACAAATGATTAAAAAAAGACAATGTGGGATCTCCCCCTTTTTCAAAACTGGCAGCAGCAGGCTGATTATATCAGGAAGAGAAGGTTCATGGATATTGGTTCTTTACCAACTTAAAAATACCATCCTCCAGCTGCCTTAAAAGCAGATCATCACACTAGATACCCACTTTCTGATGGTAACTTGACTTTTTCCTGTACCTATGATGCATTGGGTACTAGGGAAATAGTGGTAGGGTGTTAGCGTAAGCATTGAGTAACGAGAAACACCACTGGCTGGGACTAGGGCTATGTTCACACGGCTTAAAATGGGACATATTTCAGTCCGTAATCACGCGCTGTAGTGCGCGAATTATGGCTGGAATACGTCCAAGTCATTACGGTAATCCACAGTTCTCATAGAGAACTATGGACTACGTCTCCTCTCCCTGCTCGGTGAATCCGCTGTGGGGGGAGATAAGTTACATGTCATTTACTAGCGCCGTATATGCGCCGCTAGTAATGATAGTCTATGGGTCGGCGAAGTGCGGCCCCCCACTCCCGCCCCGCCCCAGTCCACACGACGTAATTGCGGGGCGTAATTGCGGGGCATAATTACGCCGTGTGAACATAGCCTAAGCCCCAGCTCTAATAACAGAGAGGCATCTGTCAGACAGCTCCATTACTAACACTGGATTAAAATAATTTTAAAAAATCACAGTAGCAACACAAGTCCTCATTATTGGTTTGTGCAGTAACACTATGGTGGGTAACATTTGCTGCTTATATAGCAGTATAATGTGGTAACTGTACGACCATTATTTAGAGGCATCATCCATAAAAAAGTCATTTATAGCTTGTGGCAGAGTGACCATTGGTAGTCGCATGATCCTGCCACTAGAAGGTCTACGACCGGAGACCTTCTGCAGATGCACCACCGAGGAACTGGGCTCGGTGGGGAAAAGCCACCTATATGGGGTCAGAAGTATTATATTACTGACACTTACGGTAGCGGCTAGAATAGCTGCAAGGCAGCTAGGTATGGGGTGGCTCTTTCAGGACAGCTATAGTGTCGGGTGAGTGGCTGTCCCCGCATTCCAGGTCCCTGGGTTCCAGCCCAGATATTGGGCACATCTCTGGAGGCCTATAAAAGCCTAGTACTCCAGGTGATCGGGGGGCGTGGCTTTTACCAGGTTGTGTGGAGCAGCAGAGCTGGGAAGAGAGCTCTGGCGCACAGAGGCTACAGGAAAGCTGGGCACACAGTAAGCACTGTAATGTTTTGAGGGGCTGTGCGATAGGCATCGATCTCTAGACAGAGAGGGACTCTGTGTGTGAGTGAGTGGCCAGATGGCCAAGGATTTATTCTTATGTGTTAGTTTTTCGTGTAAACTGTGTGCATTAACCCCTTACCGACATTTGTCGTACTCATACGGCAATGTCGGGTAGGGGTTCCCGCAAATTGCCGTATGAGTACGTCAAGCGGATCATGCGATCGCTCTACAGGGGATAGCGCTGCAAGGAATCGCAGGCATGGAACCGGCGGTAATATTACCGGCTGGCATCATGGCATCCCCACGGCCAGTGTGAAGTCTGCCCAGTGGGGGGATTGGGAAAGGGCCCCCGATGTTCGCCTAGACATCCGATGGTCGCGACATCGCAGGCTGCGGTGCTGCTGGAGTGAGCTCTGCCCGCCCCGAGTATCCGGAGCAGTAAAGCACAAATGAGCGCTCCCTCATTGTAAACTCCTGCCATGCGCCCCTCTAAAATCAGTGCAGTTTACACCCACATGTACAGGTCAATTGTCGAACTTGGAAGAAATTGTCGCAACCAATTTTGGGGGCTTTTTTCCAACAATTCCTTGTAAAAATTAAACATTTTACGATAAAATTGCAGATTATTGGAAAAAAAATATATTTATTTTTCATTTTCAGAGCCCGAAGCTAAAAAATTATGTGAAACCGCCTGTGGGGTCGATTATACTCACTACACTTGGATATATTCCGTAAGGGTGTAGTTTCCAATATGGGTTTTTTAGGGGTATTTATTAAGTTTGGAACCTTAGGGTTTTCCGCAAAAACCCGAAATGGCCCCCCAAAAAAAATGTAAAGAAAAAGAGGCCCCCGGCCATAGGGCTCCCTATTCTGGGTTGTATTGAGCCAAAAAAGTGCACTAGGGCCACATATGGGATAATTTTGAAAACAGCAAATCTGGGGTCAATATTAAATTTTCATTTCCCTTTAATTTTCCGTATTTTTTCGATAATGTATAAAAAAATTTAAAATCTGCAAAAAAAAATGAAATTTTTAAATTTCAAATTCCCCTTTGCTTTAATTCCCGGAAAACCCAATGGGGTTTAAAAAACTTCCTAAATTCGGTTTTGAATACTTTAAGGGGTAGTTTCTTAGATAGGTCATTTATGGGGTTCAACTACGGGGGAAACAAAGTCAGTTAGAACGGACTGGTCCCTAAAAAAATAGTATATTGCAAATTTTCTTTAAAATTTTAAAATTACTACAAAATTTATAAGCCCCCAAGTCGTAAAAAAAAAAAAAAACTTTAAAAAATGATGCCCAAAAACAGCAACTATGGTAGTGAGTTAAAAAACTATTTTGATGGAATAACTATCTTACATGCAGAAATTTTTGAATTTTAAATTGGTAAATTTTTCACATTTTTTTCCCTAATTTTTATTTTCACAAATAAACCCAAAATTTTTTGGCCAAAAATTTTTTTTTAAAGCACAAGTGTCACGAGAAAAAAAGTCTCGAATCACATGGATAGGTTAAAGTGTCAAAAAAATTATTCTCACATAAAGTGACAATGAAAATTTTAAAAATGGGCCCCTGTCAAGAGGCCAAAACTGGGTCCGGCGGTAAGGGGTTTAATAAAGTTGGGTGAAGCCTAAAGAGAAGCCGTGTGGTGTGCAAATATTGTTCAACCCAAAGGGCGACGACCAAAACGAGAAACCCCCGGGGGCGGGCCAAAATGGGTCCCCTAGCTGAGCGCCTTACAATTGGTGGAGGTATGCGATGGGCAAAAAATTGGGGCAGTACTAAAGTTGGGCAAACTGACATGTGCACAAAGTTTACAGAAAAATGCTGCAGTTTGCATAGGACTGCTACAGTTTCTGTGGGACTCCTGAAAGTTAGCTCTGTTGAGCAAGGATTGTCTGAAGAGAGACACACCCAAAGTAGCCTTTTGTGTGAAAAAGAGTCTGCCTCAGTGGAGCAGGAGATGGCCTGTGGAGAGACAGGGGACGCACCCCAAAAAAGTGACTGTCTTGCTGCCTAAGAATATCTTCTTGCTATGGGAGAACTTAAGTTTTTCGAGCGGGCAATTGCCCTCATGAAAGTAGATATGGCTAAACTCCCAGTCAATTCCCAGCAGCATCAGGCCTGTGCCGCGGCTATAAGGTCATATAGGGAGGCCATACAAGAGAGAAAGGCACAACAGCCCCTGGGAGGGTGGTGGAAAAGGCTGGTGCTAAAAGGCCAAAGCGGCCTTACAAGAAACAGTCAAAGTCAGGTGTTCCTCACCCACAGGGGTTACCTCCAAACCAGGCAGAACTGCTGAGCTGCACGGATGCGGCTGTTGCCAAGGGCCACCATCTTGATGACGGCTGGAGCGGATGTCCCGTGGCCAGGAGCCCTGGTCGTCCAACAAAGAAGGGGTCCATGTCTGGAGAGACCGAATTACTGCGGGACCTGCATGCTGCCGTTGCCACGGGCAACCAACTGGATCAGCAGGAGTCCACCATCACTAGTCAGCAGGAGGAGCCGCCAATAAGAACCCTGGAGTTGCAAGTGGGTGTTATCCCACTATTGGTCAATTTAGACTGTCGTCAGAGGACCTCCAGAGTGCAACCAGACATTATTCCTTTTTTGAAGACCCGACCAGAAACTGGTAAGACTGTTGCCATATACTTTGAAACGGGTTTTGGAACTATCAGTCATGTGCTTGAGGTGTGCGAGGAGCTCCAAGTGGAGATAATACTTGGCAGGAGCTTTCCACATTTCTGGCAGTTGTGGGGGACGGCGAAAGTAAAAGTATGTGGTTACTTCTGGGAAGGACCCCCTGAGGGTGCTGTGCCACTGCCGGAAAGGCACAGACCTGACAACTTGCCTGTGAAAGCCCCTGAGGCGTTGGGGTCTAATTATTTGAACGTTAACCACAGTGTGGTAAAAGTGTAATCAGAGGTTATACCTGGACGGGGTCAGGAACCTGATGGCAGGGGGAATGTTAACCCTGCAATTACAGGGTCTGTTGGACATAATGCATCACATGTGGACTTGTCGTTCCAAACCCGCTTAACTGCATTAATGTATGAGAACCATGATATACCTGAACAAGGTGTTATAGAGACTGTAGACAAAATAATAGAGGGGATTAGCTCCAGTGTGCCCCTAGAGGTCATAGCAGAGAGCAGCCCAAATAGCACAGAGAATGTGTGTCCTGTGGTGCATGATAACCAGGAGACGTGTGTTAACCCTGCAGGCTCAGGTTTAGCTAAGGCGGTTGTCCATAGCAACAGGGTGTCCTCTGCAACTCCTGCTGTAAAAATGTATGAGTGTGCGGGCCCTGAAGCTGGGTGTGAAGTGTCTGGAGTCCAGCTGGTGAGTGTGTTGCCAGTGACCTCAGCGCACTGTGTGTAACTGATGGCAGCCTGCAAGTCGCAGGTAATGCGTGCCCAGTGCTTGATAGCCACCAGTCCTATTTAAATACTGATGGGTCCAGAGAGGAGCTTTCCTGTTTCAGTGTGCGGTCTGGAAGTTCTGAGAATGATTGCTCTCCTACAATGTGTGAGGAGACTAGTTTAATGAGGGTGTGTCCAGACTCTGGTGAGGTGTGTGCGTGCATTAATGAGGCCTCAGATACCTGTGTAGAGAAAATGTGTGCTGAGGCAGATTCTGTGTGCAGCCCTGAGCAGTGTATTACCGAGTGGACACTCTGTAGGGAAGCTGGATGAGACGCAGATATGAAGAGAAGCCCCTCTGGACCTTTATTCAAATGTTTCCCTTGCTTCAAGGGGTTGCGTAGTCCTGTAGCTTTTTCCCTGCCATGGCACAAAGACGCAGTGATGGAAGGGATGAGCTGCTAGAACCACAGACTGGGTTATGCTTGAACCCAGGAGACAGGTGAGGGGGGTTTAAATCCCCAAGGTAAAGAAGTGCCTGTTCTGAGCAGCTAAAATTTTTCCTTACGGGTGAGGGGAGAAACTTTTTAACAGTACTGGGAGTATTAAGCCCTTTGGGGGTTTGGGGGCAAAACTCAGAGGGATGCCATTTGCAGCAAATGTCCCGAACCTAGGGAGGGAAAAAAGGGTGACTGAGTTCCAAAAGTAACAGGGCCCCATTTGGTGTATAGGGGTATGTTGAGCGATTACTTGGCCATCGACATCGTCGATGACGATAGTCGACCACACGACAAGATAGTTGATGGTCGATGGTAGATTATATCGATACCATTAAAGCTAGGGGAGAGCAACAACACCTTTTGAGACCAAATAGTCGTGCACCATGATCTTAACCTCTCTGTGTTTTGGTGTGGTGCCCTGCATGCATGCGTTGGGAGGTGTAAAAAAAAGATGCCAGAGGTCACCCATTAGGTTCTCCCACCTTCCTCTCTGCTGCTGCCCTAGGGCTACTTGGCACTCTACTCTGCACGTCGCTGAGTTGTTCCACCGGACATTTGAAGAACGGAAGCAGACGCAACGATGTCTCCATTATCAATCACGGGTCCCTTTTCCGCATTTACCTCTATTTGGGGGGTAAAAGGGAAAAGTGCTGATTTTGTTTGTACCGGGGATCCAGGAGGGGGGCCACCCATAACGTTTTTTCATTTTGAGGGCCCTTTAATGCGGGGATCAGTTGGGGGAAATGGAGCATTCAAGCACTCATTGAAGGGACCCCTTGTTTTCCCAAGCCTGGGGTCGAGGGGCATACAAACGATTTTCCCTTATCTTCCTTCACTCCCCTCAAATTCGCGCCAACCTTTTTCCAACCGGGGGACATCGTAACGTCGGTGCCCTAAAATACCCCCCTCCTCCTCCTCCTTCGCTTCCCCCGGACGCTTCAACACAGCCCTACTTGCCTAGATGATGCACCTTAGACTGATGCGCTCCCTTTGCACACCCCCTGGACTCAAACCCACGCCTAATGAAGACCAAAAATTTAAAACTGTGGGGCCCTTGGGGATTCGCGGAGAGAAAGGCCCCGGGCCCTCCCCTCCTCCCCCTTTCGCGGGGGGCCCGTTTTTTCAGAGGCCCAACGATCGTTTCCAGAACAGACACCACAATGTCATGCTGACAAGGCATCGTCCGACGACCATTTTGTGGCGTTTTAAAAACGGCAAGGATGGTGCAGACTCTTTCACCTCCCCCACTCTCGGGGCCCTCAACACCCCGAGGGTCCGCCCCGCTGCTTGTCAGGCCATTGTCACTTCGTATGCGAAATGGCATTGCGCTGCTCCCAAATCGCTGGGCATGTGGAGGGGGAAATTCCAGCGTTTTGGCCACGTCAACAATGCCCGGGGTTTGGGGGGAGGCGACTGACTGCAACGACCCAGGGGGGACAAGCGGGGTGCAACGGGGGAAGTGCGAACTTAACTTCACCCTTCCTCAGCACACCAACCCGGGGTACCTTTTTAAAAATTTCTGCGAAAAGGTTCTGACTGGCCAGCAAGGATGTGCCCACCACCGATTTTTAGGGGGGCCAGCAATTCGCCCTTATCGCCACCACCTTGCCGGGCCCAAAAGGTTTCTTGTCACCCACCACGCTGGGTCTCTTTGCGGGGGCCGTCCACGCCCTGACCTGTTGTGGACGGTCCCAAAGACAGTTTAAAAATTTCAACAGGGCTGGTTTCTCTGGGCACTTGATGCACCAGGGCCCTTGGGGAAAGAGCCCTGCACCACCCTGAGGTTTTAAAGAGCGTCGCCGACTGAGAGCCACGTCCCCCCCCAGAGACTCCACCCAGCTCACCCATGAGTTTTCACAGAGATATAGCCCCTTTGGGCCGGCTTACTACCCGTTCGGGGTCAGATGGCTTTTCCGGCCACAATCAGAAAAAGCCTTGAAATTTTAGATGACACGTAGCGGGCCAGGGCGGGGACGGCTTTTTCTGCAAAGAAACCCTGCTTGGGATCTGGTTTTGGGGGGCAAAAGGGGCCATACGTGCGGAACCCATCGTGAGAGGGAAAGCAACATTTCCAAGGCAAAAGCCGGGCAATGCCGACATTCAGGTTTTGGGTTTTTGGGATGGTTTGGGTTAAAGTGTTTTTTCGCCCCCAAACCGGGAAGACAAAGGCGGGGCTGCTAGACGGCCGCGTACGGCGTGCCTCCAAACTGGCGAAGGAAAGGGTAGATGGTCCTGGTGTGCGGGTGGTACTCGGGCGACGTGGAGGCTGAAGGGGAGGCGATCCCTGATCATGACTCGAGAAAATGGCAGCTGGGGAATGCTTGTGGGGGCGGGGAGGGGGAGGGGGAGACAGAGGGGAACAGTGGTTGGGGGCCCGGGTGGGTCGGGCCCTTTTTTTGGCCAAGTGTTGCCTCCATTTCAACTCTGCTTCGCGCATTGACAACATGTTGGGTGGGGTTAACCACCTAAGGTTCTTGCCTCTACTTATGCTTTAGGGGCAAAGGGGGCATATGACATCGGGGGGTGAATCAGAGGCTTGCTCAAAGAAGGCCCAGCTTGAAGGTCCTGCCCTTTCTGACACGATAACGAGGAGGGGGGTTTTGCGCTGACCGGGCGGGCGGAATCAATCAGGGGACTCTGCACCCCCTCCCCCTTTTTGAGGGGGGAACCCAACTGACAAAACCCCATCGCTTCCTCCCGCAGTATGAAGCACTCGCAAGCAAATTCTCTTAAAAGACCACGTTGGATCAGCAATGTCGTCATCATCATCATCAACCAGGTGATTTCGTCTCCTGATATTCGCCCCAGGGCTGGGGGCTACAAGCAAGAGGGACTGCAAGGCGTTGCCACCGCCCGGGATTTTTGCCATTGCCCGGCTTCCTTCTCCTCCTCTAATGGCATCAGTAACTGGCGTCAGACAGAAAAAATCATCATTTTTGGCCTCTTAAATTTTTTTGACATCCCTTCTGCCCCCAACCGCATTTTGTCATCAAAGAGGTTTTTCAGAAAATGGTTTATCCACATGGGGGGTACAGTTTTGACTTGGCTGCTTCATTTGGGAGGATGCGGATGACGACATTTGGGCCGTCTGGAGACGGGAGGTAAACCTGGATGCAGGTTGCATTAACCACTGAAGGGCAGATTGGCGACCTGTTTTGTTACTTGATTCACAGGGGCCCGACCCAGCGATGACAGGCCTGACGCCTGCAACCGCATCCGCTGGGATCTTTTTTGTCGCCCCTGAAGGAGCACCTTCTCTTGTACCTCTACCCCCATGTCCAACCCCCCTCTTTGCTTGCTTACCATCTGATTTCGCTCCATGTTCAGAAATATAAAAATTTGAAAGGTAGGAAAGTTTTGGGAAAATCTCTTTTTAAAAGACGGAAAGCACGCTATTTCAAATCCCTCAAATCAAAAAAAAATTGCTGTATTAACATTTAACTCAAAGTAGATCTATCAACAAACTGGCCTCGCCAAAGTGAAAAAAAACGTATGAAATGTATTTGGATAAACAAGGTATTTTTTGCACCTTTCAATTTTACCTGTGGTGACTACAAAAATTTCGATTTACATTTTAAATGCAAGGTGCCCCAATAACAAAGCTTTTGTGCGCCAAAATGAAAAAACACTTTTTGTAATGTATTCGGGTAATAAAAGGGTTTTTTTTTTCAACTATCAATTCACCTTTTAAAACTACACAATTGCGGAAAAACAAATTTAACGCAAGGTGCCCACAACAAATCGGCTGGGGAAAAGTGCAAAAAAACACTATCTGTAATTATTCGGATAATAAAAGGGATTTTTTTTCCCTATAGTTCACCTGTGGACTACAAAATTTCTGTATTCACATTTAATGCAAGGTCCCCAATGAACAAAGCTGTAGTGCGCCAAAGTGAAAAAACACGTATCTGAAAATTTTTTCGATAATACAAGATTTTTTGGGACCCATTAATTCACCTGTGGTGACACAAAATTGCTGTATTCACATTTAAAAGGGAAGGGCCTCAATGAACAAAGCTTTTTCCCAAAGTGAAAAAACCGTATCTGAAATGTATTCGGATAAACAAAGGGGAATTTTTTGGGACCTTTTAATTTACCGTGGTCTACAAAAATTTCTGTATTCACATTTAAGTGCAAGGGGCCTCAATGAACAAAGCTGTATGGGCCAAATTTTAAAAAACACACGAAAATTTATTTTATAAACAAGGGATTTTTTGGCCCACAAATTTACCTGTGGGAACACACAATTTCTGATTCAAATTTAACTGCAAGGTGGCTCATCAACAAATCTGGACGGGGAAAAAAGGGAAAAAACACGTATCTGTAATGTATTTTGGGTAATAAAAGGTATTTTTGGGCCCTATCATTCACCTGTGGTACTACAAAATTTCGTTTTCACATTTAATGCAAGGTGCCTCAATAACAAACTTAGTGCGCCAAAAGGGAAAAAAAACGTATCGAAATTTATTCGGGTAATAAAAGGATTTTTGGGACCTTCAACCGTGCGACTAAAAATTTCTGGATTCTAATTTAACTGCAAGGGGTAAATAACAAAGGGGGAAGGGGGAAAATTTAAAAAAACACCTATCTGAAAAGTATACTGATAATAAAGTGGATTTTTTCACCTAACAAAGAACCTGCAGTTTTCTAGAAAAAAGTTACATAATATAAGTTCAGGCGCCCAATATCCAGGAAAAATTTTTTAATAAAACTGTTTAAAAATAAAGCTATTGCGTGCAATGTCTACACAAGTCTTGGGAACTTTATCCCGTATTCTTTTTAAGCTTTCTGTGGGTTCGCCCGCGGCCCCCCCCCCCCCGCTTGCCCCCTTGACTTTACCGGAGTGCCCCTTTAAAAATTTTCCCCTACCTAACTATATAAAAACTTCCCAATCTCTAATCTAACAATTGTAAGGATCACACTAACAGTAGAGCTTTTTCTGGGAGGAATAGAAAATTTTGCTGACTGGTGGACACAGCAGAGCGACGTCCTACTGCATAACACTAAGACACTGAGGCTGAACAGGGAAAGGGTCTTCATGTAAAAAGAGGGCATGTGATTTTTCCCGCCAACGCAACCATACACATCCCATCATTACTCCACAACATCTCACCCCTTCTCTATTCGTAAGCCTGTTTGCTGGCCGCCCAAAAAAACGGAAGCGCGAAAATGGCGCGATCTTAATGGATGATGCACAATTTTTAAACCCAAATTATCGCGTGATCTAAAAAATCCGATCGACGTAAATACTTTGCCGATTTCAACTTTGTCGATAATAATCGCTCAACACTAATGAGGGGGAGAACTATAAGGATAATAGCCGGGCGGTTATGACTCATGTCCCATTTATAAATGTGTCTGCCATTGACTCCAGCTCATTGTGTGAATTTGAGGTTGACTAAGTAGGGGTAACCCAGGTTTAAGCTGAGAGTTCTCCCTTTAAATTGTGGGTAGGAGATGTGAAAAGAAAAAATCTCCACCCATTATCAGAGTGTCTGCGCTAGAAAGCGCCAGTGAGAATGTGCCAGGGGAAGATACCTCTGCACTGGTGAGGTGCCAGTAAGGTCATCATGGCAGCAAAGTGTCTATAGAGGGTTTCCAGTGGGGACCTGAACCATTAGCACCCGCTGAAGTGGTGAGGGCTTTTTTTGCAGAACAACATGGGTTTTTGGCCCCTTATCAAATATAAGCCTCCTCAAGTGGGCCCACAATCAAATACCTTGGGAGGGGCCCTGAACTCAGGTAGTGCCAGTGACCCCTGTATCAGGCAAGGATATGCTTAAAAAACGGAAACAGGCCTGAAGGGGGTCTTCCACTGCTGTTTTGTCAGTAATGGGGGATGACGGTCCTCAAAAATTTAAAAATCACCGGGAAGGAGGCTGAGGTCATTGGCAGGGCTTCCCCTGATTTGCGACTTCATCAATAAAGTTTTTAAAATTTTACCTTTGGGGAGAGTGGCACAAGGTCGTTCTCTCACGTCGGTCCCTACTGCTTGGGGGTATCATCACTGAGGTGGCATGAGTAACCCGATTCCTCTGATAGAACCAAATACAGCAAATAGCGCAGAAAGGGGCTTCAGGGGCCATGAAATTTTAAACTGTATCTGACCCCCCAAAGACGAAGATGGCATGAGGACCAGAGGCCTGGTGATAGCAGGTTTTTGGCTCAGGTGCAGCCCTAAGGGGCCCTGGGGATAGAACCCTGAGAAGTGTGCTGTTCTTCAGCTTCTGATAACCTAGTTGGTTTCTGAACAAACCAGGGGCCGCTTGCTTATCAGACCCCAAGATATAAAAACTCTGCCCAGGGGCATAATGCCAAGGGAATTGGGGGGTTTTTAAACGCCCACAAGGGCTATAGCCCGTAAGGGGGGTTTTCAGTAGTAACCCTGAATGTCCATGCGGGGTGTGTGTGATACATCCTTGGGGCAAGCGGCGGGGGGTGCGACCCGAAAAAAAAAGGCTATGATCAGTCTGTTGCCCCTGGTGGGGGGAATGCATTGATGAGCCCACACTACTGTGTGACCAAGTCATCTCTGCCCCTGCGATTAGAAAAACGTTCCCCCCAAAATTTAGGGGGTTTGACCCTGGAGGGACCTTTATCAGAGGGGGGGATATGTGGAAGGGACCCCGGGTAATGCATGTCCTCCCTGAGGTTACGGCCGGGACCTTTGCGATGGCCCCCCGCGGAACGGGGTCGGGGGGGAAAAGCCACCTTTGGGGTCCGGGCCGCCATCAGAATTTTAAGGCCCGTACAGCTAAGCTCTGGGCCCCCCCCTTCCCAAAACTCCCCCCCTTTGCTGCCCCGCCCCCCACCCAAAACCCCTTACACCAGAAAAAAGTTTTTTTCTGTATGAAAAAGGGGGAAAAAAAGGCAATTGCCCCATTGTTTTTTGATTTGGTTTTTGTTGGATTATATAATATACGTTTATCTTATTTTGGGTTTCATATGTAACGGGGCCCAGCAAATACCGCCGATACCCCGCGTTCCCCCATGTTTGACCAAACCTTTATCCCAGACCAAATACCAATAGAAAAACAAATCAAAGACCAAATAATACCCCACTATCATGGCCAATGGTGACAAATACCACGTAAAGTTTGTTAAACCAGTTCCCAAAAGCCAAATCCCCAAGTAACAACAATATACAAAACCCAAAAAATACCCCCCAATCTCACCACATATCCCACCATAAGAAACTGAATAATTCCGCCAACTGTTACGATAAAACCTTACCCCAAGACAAATTTTTCTCCCATAAGTGACCTTTAGTGGTAGATACTGGTACACAGTGCATTTAAAATTTGTGCTCCAGCGACTTTTTCTGTGGCGTTCTTTTCTTTTTTCTTCCCCCATTTGCCCGCCCGTGTCTCCGGGCTCCCCACTTGCCCCGGAAAAATTCACAAAAACAAAACCCCTGGACTTTCTTTTTTCACCCCCCCCGGTGCCCCCACCAAAGGGCTTTAAAATTTTTTTGTGCCCCAAAGGGTTTTAATTACCCCCCTAGGACCAAAGTGTTGATATATAGGCTTTTTGTAAAGTATTCTTAAGACTTAATATAAATAGTATAAGCCCCCTCTTGTAGGTAGGTATTTTGGGCCCCAAAGGTAGAGGCCCCCGTTGGGTAGTTAAGGCCCCCCCGAAAAGTAGTTGTAGGGGCCTCCAAGGTTTGGGTGATAGGTTTATTTTGCCCAGTAGGATGTAGGGACCCCAAAAGGGGTAGATAGGGGCCCCAGTAATAGGGCCCCCACATCTAAGAAAACCTGCAAGGTCCCCCAAAAAAAGGGCCCAACACTTTCAGCTCTTAAAAAGGCAAAAAAAAAACACCTTGAGCCAAAAAGGCCTCACCCTTTTCGGGGGCCCAATTTGGACAAAAAAATTTTTCTTTGGGCCCCACAAGGGGGCCCCCACTTTTAGGACACACAAGATCCCCCACACCTTTTGGGGCCCCCCCAAAGAGGCCCCACATTTTGGACCATACAAGGAACCCCCACACCTTTTGGGGGCCCCACAAGATGCCCCAAAACCCTTTGGGGCCCCCCCCAAGATGCCCCACCCTTTTGGGGGCCCCCCCAAGTCCCCACACCTTTGGGGGCCCCCCCCAAGAGCCCCACCCCTTTTTGGCCCCCCAAAGATGCCCCCACCTTTAGGGCCCCCCAAAGGTCCACACTTTTAGGACCCACAAGTGCCCCACACCTTTAGGGCCCCGCAAAAAATGCCCCCACTTTTTGGGCCCCCGCAAGGGGGCCCCAAACAAACAAAATTAAAAGTCTACAGTGTGGGTGGGGGGGCCGTGCAGAAGATGGGAGGGTCGTCGGAAGAACAGGGGGTTTACACTGGGGGGAGGGGCCCGGCCCAGATGCGTCCTAGCTAAATCTTTTACATAAAAAAAGGGATTGTTCTCTTAAATTATTACTTCAGTACAAGACCATGACAGGACAGGAACCGCAGTCCCCTTCTCCTGTGCGCGGGAGCGGCCGGGATGTTAAACCAGTTTAAATCAGTGGGGGGGCTTACGGGTTTAATTTGTCACGTTATCTAGATCCTGGCGGGGCCCCGCACAGGAGAAGGGGAGCTGCGGGTTCCTTCCTTTCAGGCCTGACTGAAGTAATTAAAGAGAAAAAAATCCTTTTTATGTAAATGCATTTTACTACATCATCTAGGCCGGGCCCCTCCCCCACAGTGTAAACCCTCCTCGTTCCTCGACGGCCCTCCTCATTCTTCTGCAGGCCGCGCCCCTCCCCATATTTTGCGGTCCGGGGCCCCCCCCCAAAGTGCGCCCCGCCCCTCATCGTATTTGCGGCCGGGCCCCCTCCCCCGACAGCGCGCCGCCCCCTCATCTTTTTTTGCGGGACCCCCCTCCCCCCAACGCCCGGGCCCTTTGGTGCCTCTAATACTGTGGTCGGGCCCCTCCACCCACAGGCAGGGCCCCCCCTGTTCCTCCCGCAGTACAGCCGCCCCTCCCTGAAACAAGAGGGGCCCGGTTTCACTGGGCCCCCCTTTTTTCCGTTTTCCTCCGGGGGCCCCCCCGAGGTCCCCGGGGAAATTGCCCCTTTATGGCGGGATGATGGGGGTCGTAAATTATATTACTGTCACGGGAGGGGTAGAAACTGCAAGGAGCTAGGTATGAGGTGGCTCTTTTGGGACAGCTATAGTGTGGGTGGGGGGTATCCCCGCATTCCCGGTCCCCCGGGGTTTCCCGCCCAGATATTTGGGCACATTTGGAGGCTATAAAAGCCCAGTACCCAGGTGATCGGGGGGCGGGCTTTTTACCGGATTGTGTGAAGCGCAGAGCGGGAAGATAGCTCTGGAGCCCAGAGCTACAGGGGAAAACCAGGGCCCAGTAACCATGAATGTTTTGAGGGGCTGTCAAAGGCATCGATCTCTAACAGAGGGGACTCGGTTGAGTGATGGCCAGGCGGCCCAAAGGATTTATTTTTATGTGTTAGTTTTTGTATAAACTGGTGCCTTAATAAAGTTGGTTGAATCCTAAAGGAAAACCCCAGTGTCGGTGTGCAAAAATCGTTCTACCAAAGGCGGTGTCCCAAAACGAGAAACCCCCGGAATGGGCCAAGATGGCGTCCCATAGCTGAGCGGCAGCTTACAAGCTATTTACATGTATTTTATTTTTCACAATATTTTTTTACACAAATACATCCAACCAGACTCTAGTAACGGCACTGTTTTTTTGGGCTTAAAATTTTTGTTTTTTTCCTTCCACCCGCTGGGAGGGCCAAAGGGGGGGGGGGGGGGGGGGGAAGAGTAAACCCATTTGCCTTTCTTGCCCGGGCCCCCAACCCGCCTTGCCCGGGCCCCGTTTCCATCATACTATTATGAAAATTTAAACCTTATAAAAGATCCTATTCCACCATCGTGCACTGAAATTAAAGGGGGCAGTTCTTAATTTTTTGGGCCAATTCCATGACCCCTTTTTTAAAAGGAGTTCCCGCCCCTGCTCATGTCAGTTCGTTGGTGTTCTCCTAGAATCCTGGCCCCTGTCTGTTGTACTTTGTGATTAACCCCTGTTTACCGGTTTACCTGGACCCGCGTTAACTTGTGCTATCCGTGATTACGCCCAATGCTGTTTCCCACTGTTGCAATGTATTACCCATGTTTTGACGTTTACCTGCCCCGTTCCCGCCTGGACTCGTTACATCTGCTGTAGCCGTCACCGTTTTTTGGTGTCACGTCCCCTTCGGCTATCACCGTGGTTCTCTACCTACGCTATCTTGCCTGCCTTGATCACTGAATATCCACCATATCTAGATATAGATATGAGTGAGAGAGAGAGATAAATAGATATGAGACAGACTGATAGGTTGATAGAGAAAAAAAGGAAAGAAAGAAAAAGAAAAAAGAAAGAAAAAGAAAGAAAGAAAGCAGTGAAAAGCAAAAGGTTACTAAGGTTTTGAACCTTTGACTTTCATCAGCTTTGGACATGAGACTATCATCATTTTATAGACAATCTTCTCTTGGCTAATCTCAGTACACTAAAGATTTCGAATTGCAAGTAAATAATTAGCATATGTGTAGTTAATGCAGATTTCTGTACTGCATTGTTCTATTTTGATCACATGTGGTCTTGGAACAATCTTTTTCTTCTTTGTATAAAACAAATTAGCAACTGTTCTCATATTCCCTAATAACTCAGTGTGTTCTTAGGTTCATTACCAAGCAAAAGGTCACTGGTTCAAATCGAGGAGCAGCCATGAAGTTTTGCCAAGAAAAGAGAAACATCTAGCTCATTGATAGCGTTCTCTCGGCCAAGAAAATTGCCAAACTGCATCATTTGAGGCCATGACAGCTGGAAGAATACGAAATGAAGTCCATCCATTCTAAATAGCAAAAAGTAGTTTACCTGCGTCCAAGGCTGTATGATCCCTTTAGTTATGGCGCGGATCTTGCTATACTTCTTCTTAACTCCATGACCAAAACGCCGGCCTCGCGGTAATGCACACAAGCATAGAAAGAGGATTATCCGGTTGACGATGTAAGCGTGACGGCGAATACGCCAAAGGTACGAGAGTACAACAGAGACTTTATTAGGATAACTTAAATTCTGGACTCACCCAGTTACTGCACACCGGCAACAAAGCAACAGACCCTGGTGAGTAAGATAACAAGACGCCACACAGTTTCGAGTCAGCAGACCTCTTCGCTCAATCATGCACTGCCGCGACTAAGGATCTAGCAAGATAAATATACATACACGCACAGGCACAGCACAGACCCCACACCGGTACTACAATCCAGCCACCTCATAACCATGTCCCCGGAACGACGAGCTAAGCTTGCAGCAGTATTTGATTCAGTATCGAACATAAAAGGGGACACTAATATTATGGAACAAACATCATGGAAACAACACTTATTCAGCTAGAATAGCAAAATCAAGGAACTTAAAATTTGGTGTGGACAAAGGAATACACATAAACACCTACCCTTGAAAATGATTATTACAGGGGCTTACAGCCTGAAAAAAACTCCATCATTTAATACTACAGAAGCATTTCTGGAGCGATGGAACATAGCCCTCACAGAATGCTCTTTGACCCTTATGAGCCTTATTGTGGAATATGAAGCTGAACAAATACAGGAGTTAGACAAAAAAATTGGGGATTTGGAGAAACAAATAGAAGACTTCAAAGGGATTGCAGATTATAGTGCAGCACAAGCCCAATGAAAGGAAACATTGGAGCTTTGCGGACAAATCCATTATGGAAAATACATATGAAAAAAATATTCCCAGGGACATAGATGATTATGGCAATAACAGAGTCTATTCCTGGGCTAAAGAAAATCGTGAATTCTAACCAAAATCCATTCTCAGAAGAAATTGGAGAAAGAAGTCTAATAGATCAGTCAGCTTCTCAGAAATCGAAAGCAGTGAAAGTGGCAGCACTGACAATGAGGAAATAGAAGCAGGAATAATGTACAGTCAACATCTACAATTGACAGAGGGACACGACAAAAAACGGGAAGAGGACTGGCCACACAGGGAACGACAGTACTGCTGTAAGAAAACTCGTATACAAGGACCTATGCAAGCGAAAAGGGTGTGTACAAATAAAGCACGACGTTTCTCAAGTTTGTACGTACTCAGGTGCTATTCTTACCACAGCCCCCATATTAGAGGCTTCTGAGCCAGGAGTGCTGAACTTTGTGCCAGAATCAGATTTTATTTTTTTTCCATTCAATCTTGGAACTTTAACAAATTTGTAAGGCTTCTCTCTGTCAAAAATATTTTTCTGATAGTGACAAGGAGGGAGTGAAGGTAACAATCAGACAGACCAAAATATATGAGTAATGAAGTTTGAAGGTGCAGTTTAGGGCTACAATTGGCCTCAAAACAACATGGTAGCAGTTAGGAAGGAAACAGGTTTGGAGACACATAGTGTGGAACATATCGGTTAGATGTCTATACAAGCATTAATATGTCCTAATCCTGGGTTTTATCCTATAAAAGCCAGAGTCCCCGGTCTGGAAATTTTTCAGACATGCACAATGGAACGGGATTTAACTGGATATATACAATAAAAAACCTAGAAATGAAAAAACATAAAAGATCACAATAAACAATAAACCTAACTTGGAGTCAATTGAAAGCCATAAAAGACTTAAACTCAGGGACAATCTAACAATCAAGAAAGCCGATAAAGGTGGAGCGGTGGTAATTATGGACAATGGGACTATATGTAAAACAAGTATTGAGCATTATTGGAACTAATGAACGCAACATACCGTAAATTGGAGGAAAACCCTACACATAAATTTTCAGAAAAAAAATTAAAACATCCTGATTAGAACGAGGTTAGCACTTATGAGTTTTAAATGAGAAACAAAAAAACTTATATCTTAGTAGAGGACTCGTGCAATACCAATCTTTTTACGCAGGTCCCTAAGTATCCATAAAGACTCCCATTCCACCAGATCTGACGGCTGGGTCCCAATAATTTCTCGGCAACAACTCTCTAAATGAAAGGCATTAGTGTTTGGGTGAGACAATTACCTAGCAACCCATTGTCCATAATTTGCCAGGTAACATCAAGGGACACCAAATCCCATTTAAAGACCTTCACGATATGAGTTGGCAGGAAAACAACTCCCAATTGGGTTACTTGTTGACGTTGGTGGGACATATACTCTTGTAATACCAACGACGTTGCATTAATAGCCATTACTTTTTTACTTAAAACACCATAGTGATTATGCTACCAATCTACCAAGAATTCCCATACTCATGACTGTAGATTATCTTCTAAAAATAATTAATTCAAGTTTGAGAAAAAGCCTATTACCTACAACTTAGAAGGAGCTCCCGATGTGGGCTACCTTTTTCCCTGCCCTGGCCTATGATCACCATCGGCTGGTGGGAACACCATGCCACATTTATAATGTGCGTGAATCCCAATCTTATTGATTGCTATTGTGTGGTATGGGCGTATACATCGACGATCCTTCTTGTTAATTTGGGGTCGCGATGTGGCGATCCTTTACCGCACTTTTTGGGAATAAATAAATTCTAATGTCCTTTAATTTGGCTTTTACTGGGAACCTGGATGCCCTGTGGGATCCTCTTTATGGTAAGTGTAGCCTAACAGGACATAAAGAGAGGGTAAAATTCTGTCTGACGCATGTACCGCCCAAAACTTAATTCGGGAGAACACTATTCTCTGAGCTAACAGCACATACTTGGCGGCTAGCAAATTAAACAGTGATCCGCGTTATGGGAACATGGATTAGGGCAGACGCATTTGACAGAGGATGTGGATTTTGCAGTCAGCAAGAGACAGTTAACCCAAAGATCCTTGCAAAATAGGATATATAAAAACGATTATTGATAGGTTCACAAAAGAATTAAATAATGTAAGCCAAGGATAACAACTATTGGAAAACATCACAAGGAAACATCCGGAGGGAAGTAAAATCATTTTGCACAAAATTCAGTTGGAACTTTAGCCATATAAAGGTACCTGTTAAGAAAATCTGGGCGATTCTAAGACAGGATCAATTTTCTATGCAGAAATTCATAGATGGAGGAGTTCGGCGTTAATACAGGGTGGGGACAAACTATAGGAATACATCTGGACTCCTAGATGTTACCTATACTAGCCATAAAGCGAAAATAGGATAAAAAAACCTAGGTCTATCCAAAAGGGTTTTTTTTTTTAAATGGGTGCATCTCGAGATGCAAGGTTGTGAAGTAAATGGCAAGGAAAACAATCGGATTTGCAGGATGCGGTTTCAACAACCAAACTATAACAATCAACCATTTTGTAAAATTGTGATAGTCACCATCTGACATCTATGTTTTAGAATGCACCCTTATGCAAACAGAGATATGTGGGCAGCACCATAAGAAAAAGTAATACGCGCATAACAGAAAGCAACTATAACAACAACATTAAAAATCATAAGCCACAAATCGTCAGGAGCGACTACGGACAAACATTTTCTTGAATGCATCAGGGGTGGACATATCAGAATTTAGAATTCTAAGTGATAGATAAGAGTGGATGTCATTATCCATACGAGGGTGGAAATTCGGACGAAAAAGTTTGAGCAATGGGAGGTTCGAATGGATTTTTCAGGCTGGTGGTACTAGGAGACCCGATGGCTTGAGAACTATAGTCACAGATACGATATGATATTTATTAGCTTAACTTTTAGTTCGATCGCAAGTTCTGTATAGTGTCATTTACATATACTATATATATATTTTAACATTAATTTAATAGTTAATATAATTGTAACAGTGACCAGATAAAAATGTCAGCATATTTGTCTTCAAAATAGCTATATCTAATATGGCGGCGGCATTTTATATTCCATTCCGATTGTCACATGACCATTTTATGCTTTCTTCGGTGGAGTCTGGTTGGTCATGGGGGTTTTTTCAACAAAGATCGGTAACCCATTAATGACATAACAGTGAGCAAGAGTACGGCTGACTCGAAAAAAAAACACGTCTGTTGTCTACTCACCGGGGGCTTGTTGCTTTGATGCCGGGTGCGAATGGATCCAGTTTTTAAGTTTTATCCTAATAAAGTCTCTGGTTTTACTCTCATACCCTTGGTATTGTCACGGCGTCAGCGTCAACGCATATCTCTTCTTGTTTCCTCCATTATAAAGCACAGAGGTGGACAGTCAGGAAAAATATCGGAGTCAAGTTGACTCATAGAAAAGATCTCCAAAAATCACTCAAAGGCCATATTTACATTACAATGGCTGGCAATAGACTGAAAAACAGTAGCAGGCAACTCTGGCCATATGCTATTTTGGGAAAAAATAAAGGTGCAGCTAATTGGTGGGTTGAAAAGTTTAACCTGAGCACGCAGCCTCAAACACTGACCACTAGGGGAACAATTTAAAATGATAAAAAACTGCACATTAATTATAAACCTCATTTCACACTACTGCAGCAGAAAAAGCCACAGTATAATGATGGGCGAGATTGCATAAATTCAAAAATACCAATAAGAGATCCACTCACTGTTTTTTCTGTAAATTGTTAGTGAAAGGACTGCAAGGCATGGAGGACGTTGAGCGGTTGTGAGTTTGCGTTACGTGGCCACAGTACCCACTTAATATACTCATATTTAAATCATTTTTTCCAGTTAGTGATCATTTTTTTATCTGCCCAAGAATGCTGGGGAGCGGATTAGGCGTTACTCTGTAATATGTGTTAGGTCAACAGATAAATGCTGGGTCGAGGCCCACTATCTAATGAACTCCTATATAGGGCGTCATAGTGGTTGTAAAGCCAGAAGGTGGGCACACCCGCTATCTGTGATTTTTGGAACTCTTCTGCTATTGCCTTATTTTTTATGCAATTGTACGTTCCTGCAACCACCACCCCTCATGCATGGAAGGGTATGTGAGTGTTGTCTCTATTGGTCATTTTTGCATTCTGTGCAATCTCTCCACAATTTAGTTTATGTGCAGTTTTTTTCAATCTAATTGTTCCCTAATGGTGGGGTGTTTGAGCTGCTATGCCTCAGCAATTAGCTGCATGTTTATTTTTCCCAAGTAGCATATGGGCAGAGTTGCCTGCTACTGGGTTCAGTCTAGTCAGCTGTTGAGCAGTGTACATATGGCCCTTTGCTCGTGCTGTTTTTGAGTAGTATGTGTCACATGTTTTGTATGTGTTTCTTCCTCACAATATCTATCAGCTCTGGCGTGACAAACACTGCAGCGGAGGTGGATCGTATGCTTCAATAGAGTGATATCACAGAAGTCCATGCAAGCACCGTGCAACGCGCATTACACAAGTCTGGAATGATAGCTAGAAAAAGGTGAGGAATAGTGTTGAGCGAACCATTTGAGAAAAGGTCCACCCTCATGTTCGAGTCTCAATACTTGTACATAATTTCGAACTCTTGAGCAAGAACCAAGCTTTTTACGGTGAGTTTGCCGTGAGGATCTGAGTAGACACTGAGCGTTCGTCAGTGCAATTTTCTTACTTTCAGACTTTGCTTCTTCCTAGTACTTTTGCACCCATCCATTTATTGTAAGTACAATATAGAAGTGTTCAATAACTGATGTGTCAGGTTCTCATTGGCTGCTAGAATAACATGACCCTTTTCTAAACCTCAATTACACCTGTATTTCTGTTGAACACAATTTCGTCGTTTATGCTCTGATACTGGTAAAACACTGCTCTCTGTGTCTGCATGCTCAGTGCCTTGCAGGCACCCAGTTTCACAGTGAATTTTAGAGAAGGAGGAAAAGTGCTAGTTAGACTTAGTTAGCGGAGTGGAGGACAGTAACCTTAGGGAATTATACAACGGAAAGTTTAGGGAGCTTTTAAGTTGTGCCTGTGATTTTCTTGATCTTCCAGTCTGAGTGCCCAATATAAGGTGCTTGTCTGCTGTTTTTGGGAGGGTACAGCAGGGGAGAAGAACGGTTCAGCACCGTTGAAAATAATAATGATTTAAGAACAGTTGTTGATTTGCGGTTTTGCTGCCAGGGTTCTTCCAAAGACCCCGCATTCAACAGAAATTCATTGAAAAATTTTTATTTTCTATATTTATTTGCAATATATTTAGGATTCGAAAACATTTGATTGGTGTTTTTCTGCCAGGGTTGCTTCCATAAGACCTGTTCAACTGATATTCCCATATGAGAAAATTCTATTTCTGAATCCTATTTGCAAATTTTGCTCAGGGAGTACTAGATCACACCGTCCTGTGAATTGGTGTTTTACTGCCTGGGTTCATCCATTACAGACCTAGGTTTTTTAACTAGATATTCCATTGAAATTTTTTCTCGAATTGTAATCTATTTGCAAACAACATAAGGGATTGATGAGCAGTTGTTGATTTGCAGCTCTTTGGAGTAGAGTTATTCGATAGAGAACCGTGAGCAAATCTTATATTTTTAAATATTTATATCTCTCTTGAACATGGATGCGAACTAGAGGATAGTTAGGCTGAACAAGGAGGGGAGTTGGGTGTGAGAGCTAGAGGTAGAGACAAAGGACTCATTCCTGTGCTCCAGAAACCAACAAAGCGAAGCCACATATGTCAGTCACAGGACTGCCAGGCCTGTCATCTGAAGATTGGCGCCAGTCTATTTTTCAGTGGTTAACAGAAGCTTCATCCAGTAGTTTTAACTCCTCTTCCTCTCAGTCAAGGGCACAAATGTCATCATCATCATCAGTCCAACCTGAAGGCCAATCATTCCTAATATACAGACCGCTCAGATAATCCATGTTTGAATAGCTTCTTTCGACACAAATGCGGTTGGGAAGTCAGATGGCATTTCATCAAAAAGATCAAGTGTCAAAGGGATGTATTTTGTTTGCTCTGACGGCCCCAATCACTGAAGGGAAGCTAGGTCCATTGGCGAAATCCAAGCCACGTCAGCAAAATCTCCAGACAGCCCGCCATGTGGCTTCTAGCCCCCAGTATTGATGATTTTAGACTCGTCAGGAAGAAGAAGTCAAATTTGGATTTGCCGGACTTTCAACGTGGTCTTATTGAGCTAGATAAGCAGCTGGTGATCTGAATTAATCAGAAGATGCGCGGATGAAGGGGTACTGTCAGTGCCGGTCCAGTGCTCAGAAAGGGAGCGTGAGGTCAACAAGTCGCTTCAATCCACTCAGCCGTGTGTTAGGCCGGGGAACACCTTACAGGGTTTTCTCTGTCACAAAAAAAGTCCAGGACCTGTGAAGCCTGGGTCTTTTTTGATCAAGCCTCAGATACACCGAGTAATGTCATATGCTGGATTTTGCGTCAACGTGTCAGTAGAGGAAAGAATCTAAAGTGCTTAATCCACGAGCTATGAACAGGCAAATGTCGTGTAAAGCATTAATGGCTGTGGAAGAGTTAGTTGGAGAAAAAAGGCCCACTCAGGTCCTGGCTCTCAAATCCACTATACATCGTTTCTGCCTCCTCCTCCATTCACCCACATCTCATAAGCCCAAACGTCTTCTGCTGTTGATGTGGGAGCACCGCTTGAACACACGCACTCCATCCACAGTACCTGACAAATGTCGGCCAATTCCACACTACCAGCAACACAGTCCATCACCTTCCACTTCCCCTAGTTTGACCTGCAGCCGTTCAGCAGCCAGTCCCAACAGCTCAGCCTTCTGTCGTACTGCTGTGGGGGAGCATAAAGAAACGCTTTCACCTACCAACATCCCAAAGCAAAAGCCTGAATTTCAGCATTGCACAGGCTGTTGGCATTGGAAATGTTGCCTTTCCGCTGGTGGACAAAGATGGGTCTCTGCACATCATGGCCCTGGCTATGCCCCAAATACTCAGATGCGTGCAGGCATTTCTTTGCCAGAAAGTGTAGAGTCCCTGCCATTGGCCTAGGCACGTTGCAGAAAAGATGCTCAAGCCCGTTGTTGGCTGCATACTGTTCCAACCAAAGTCCACATAAGCTACCTAGTAAGCCCGGGCAAGGGCGCTTACATCTCACTGGACATGTCTCATGGGTGAATCGCGGATGGAGACAGTGCCATGTGTGGTTTGGTCTTGGGCTCGGCGGATCAGTCTTCCAAAATGCAGGGATGGTGCAGAGTAGGAGATCCCAAAACCACCACAGAGTGATTGCAATCACGTGCAGAGAAACCAAGCTCTTTCTGAAATTAATCAGTATTCGGGACATCAAACACACCAGGTCTAGGAGCTGTGGTCGGCTCTGCACACTCAGATAACCACGTGGTTGGGTGCTATAAACCTGGAGCATAACAGGAAAGGGTAGTGGTGCGATCAACGGAGAAATTCCTTGATGCCCTTACGATATACGGTTAGACTACACTAATCCTTTGCCTGGCAATGATCCTGACTGTTGTGCAGAAATTTTCTCAAGCGTTACCGGGTCTTGGACAATTGCTGAGGAAAGGCTCGAGGATCCATCTTAGCTAACTCTTTCAGCTTTCGTGGCACCCTGCTTACGGAACGACTTCGGGCCTCCCCATCAACTGTCTCTTGCTTGTTGTCGGCAAACATGCTGGAATTCCACCCTCTACATGCTCGGCGATTGTGGCAGCAAACGTAATGCGATTATGCTAGTTTTGAAGTGATCGCAGGGCCTTCTGACGAGCAACGCAATGGTGCATGCTGATGTCGGTGGTGTTCTGAGCCATAGGAGAGTGGAGGGAGGTGAAGGATCTCTGCGCCATCCTTGACAGTTTTGAACAGGCCACCAAAATGTGTGTATTTCACATGTGAGATGAGCGTGCTACAGTTTATTAGTCGGTGAATTGGCAACCGGGACAACAAAATCCGTATTTTTAGTCAGAGATCCGCTTGATTATTTTGATAAATGTCAAATGATCCCACATTATCGGGGGGAAAGGACGGTAAGTTTGTGTGGTTATCCACCCGCCAGCTGTGCTTAAACTGATTTGTTACGAGATAAAGCTAGGCTGCAAGGATAGGATAAAAAATTACTATGGTGGTGCCGAGCGCAGCTCAGGCAATTCATCCAGTTTGGAACACCAAGAGGCGGAATGGGTCGCAAGTTTCATATTTGCCATGTCTAACTGCTGGTCACATTGCTGATGTTGCTTCACCGAGACTTTCAAATGTGGAAGAAGATGCAACAGAGGTCTCGAGTTGGTCAATGAGCACTGTCTCAAATTCCTGCATTCTACTGTCAATTTGTGAGGTGGAAGGAATTGCTCACTTATGGGGGAAATTTTTTTAACCCCCGCCCATGGATCCAAGGGTAGGGGTGGCACCCAAAAAAACTGTTCATTTGATTGCCCTTAATGCGAATGGATAATGTTGTAATGTTAAGCATCCCAAGCACACTCATGATGTGAGATTGCTGCCGGGATCTCTCAGCCTCGGGGGGTAGAGGTGTATAGCACTAACCAGATCGTCCCATCCTCCATTTCTCAAGGCCCAACAGCCTGGAGATAGTGCCGACATTCAGTTTTGGCTTTTGGGATGGCTGGGATGGAAAGCTATTTCTTTGTTCCCACCACCTGGTACCACAGATGGATGGATCTGGTGGACTGGCTGCCTGTATACGCGTGCAGGTCACACTTGATGGAAGTGGAACGTGTATACTGTGATTGCTGGTGGTGGGAATCGCCCGACAGAGTCTGGGACTGGGCGATCGTGTACCTTGTTTATGTGCTCCCGGAACATCGGCAGCAGAGGATGTTCGGGCTTGGAAGTGGACGCCGACGAGAGGAAGGTAGAAGATGTACGGTGGTTGGAAGCCAGGAACCTGTGTGGCTTTTTTTCCAACTGACTCTTTCCACAGCATTCATGTTTACATGCATGTGCATGTTCATGCTCGTGGTATTTAAACACTTTAGATTCTCTTCCTCTAACTCGTCATACGCTGTAACTCTGCAAATCTGAGGCCTACGTTGATCGAAAAAGCCCAGGCTTCACAGGTCCTGGACCTCTTCTTCTTGTTGAAAACTAGTGGCGGTGATCGCTCACCATTGACCGCTGGCAGAGTAATGTCAGCGGATTTGTTATGACCGCCTATGATGATGAGCTCGCCAGCTGCTGAGCTGAAAAGACCACGTTGATCCGCAATGTCGTCCTTCATCATAATCACAGGTGACTTCCTTTCCTGACAAGTCTAATCTAAGCTGTGGGCTAGAAGCCACAGGCCACTACGAACCGGGCATTGTGACAGCTCGGATTTTGCTGACGGACCTGACTTCCTTCTCCTCCTCTGAGGCATCAGTGATTGGGCATCAGAGCAGACAAAATCACTCCTTCTTTGGCCTCTTGATCTTTATGAAACTGCCCCAACAAACCGCATTGAGTATCAAAGAGCTATCAGACATAGGGATTATCGGAGCGGATCTACTAAATTAGTTGATATTTGGCCGTAAGATAGGGACTGCATGATGATGGTCGACATTTGTGCCTTAAATGAAGAGGGTGAGGAGTTAAAACTGCTGGATGAAACCCTAGGAGGTGAAGCGTGTGACAGATTGTTGGTTACCCAACTGAAAGAACAGAATTGACGCCAATCCTATACATTAATGAGACCACACAGGAACTGGACAAACGCGATGACAGGCCTAACGGCTCCTTGCGATTGACAAATAGTGCTCGCTTGTGTGCTGTGAGGAGCACTGGAAGAGTGCCTTCGTCCTCGTACCTTAGCCCATGCCCCATTACCCCCCTCTTGCTCGCTTACAACTCAGTTCGCTCCATGTTATTCAAAAAAAAAAGATAAACATTAAAAATGGTAAGATTTTGTTCATGGTCTCTCTATTGAAGAACTCCTACTCCAAAGACTGAAATCAGAACAACTGTCCCATAATTTGCGAACTAGCAAAATAGGATTAGAAATAACAAATTTTCAATGTGAATATCTGTTGACTACGAGAGGACTCATGGAAGAACCCTTGCAGCAAAACAGTAAATCAAAGACTGTTTTTGAATCCCTATAATTGACATCTTAGCCAAATTAGGATTAGGCTTTCCATAGGCATATGGTGGGCATTGCACCAGGGGCCCCCACGAGATCAGGGGGCCCTCCCGGGCACTAGCCGCCTACCCCTGCCAATGGAGCGACAGCCAGCACTCATGCCACAGGGTGGCAGCCGTGATTCGGGCCGCAGCGCCAGCTCGGAGCGTCGATAACTAGGGGTGGCTGGTGTTTCCCCCTGGCAGGGCCCCGAGTGCCGGCGCCGCGTAGGCCCCCCTCTCCCTCGACACACGACTGCAATGGCCGGGTCACTGACCCGCGCGGTGCAGGCACGGCCGAGGCAGAAGCTTCCGCGTTATTCTGCTTCCGGCAGCTCAGTCCATAGGAGGGAACGCGTCGGCAAATTCGATATTACTATATCATGATGCGCGATGTAAATGACGTCATCGCGCGCACTGCTCCGCGGACTCCCCTACACTCTGCTGTGTGAGCGGCCACCAGCTCCGTACGTGGAGATAGAGGAGGGAATCAGGTGAGTAAATTTTTATTTATTTTTTAAAACTATTAGCCCCTGCTTGAGTATATACTGCCCCCTGTCTGCCTTTAATAAAGCCCCTGCTCCTGACCTATTTACTGCCCCCTGTCCTACCTATATACTGCCCTGCCTGCCTATATAATCATGCCCTCCACTACCTTATATTACTGCCCCCTGTCTACCCTTTTATATGCCCACTGCCGTGCCTATATACTGCCCTGACCTATCCTTTATACTGCCCCTGCCCAGCCATTATATATGCCACTGCCTACCTATATATTGCCCTGCCTGCCTATATACTTGCCCGGCCTGCCTATTTACTGCCCTGCTGCCCTATATACTGGACACTGCTGCCTATATGTGACACCTAGTCTGCCATAATATTACTGCCCTATGCTGCCTATATGCTGCCCCGCTGCCTGCCTATATACGTGCCCTGCCGGAGCTACTATATTATGCATGTCCTGTCCGCTCTATTCCCTGCCCGTGCCTCCCTATATACCTGCCCCTGCCTGCCCTAATATACTGGCCCTCTATCCTAACACTATAAGTGGCTCTGCCAGTGCCTATATACCGGCCCCTGCACTGCCCGACTTTACTGGCTAATTTATGGCCCTCACTAGGCTAATGTCTTGGCCCTATCTATAAGGGGGATAATACATGAGGGCCCTACAATCTATGGGAGAAGATATTACATTGGGGGACCTAGACATTCTACAGGGTGGCTCTATAAAACCTAGCCTACAGGGGGCAGCAGATATACCATAGAGTGGGCTTGCTTATACCGACCTTACTTAAAGGCATTGTGTCGCAAATGGTTTGTTTGTGTTGTGCAGTTATGTGTGTGTTTTCTAATACACCCGTATCAATTATCTGTTTGGTACTGTAATTTTGATTTGAGTCTGTAAAGAGAGTTTAAAGAGATTCCCTGTGTGCTCAAGTGAGCCCTGCCCCCCCTCAAGAGAAAAGTCCTCTGAACTCTGTGTAATTGCTGACACTCATGAAGCTGCCGATTAAAGTAAACAATGGTAGGTAAGAGGACTTCAGAAGATTTCCCTTCTCATTAGCTTCAGTGAGATCCTCAAAGCCCCTCCCTGCTGTGAGCCTCGCTGCCTGCTCCTATTGTTTCCGGGAGCAGGGCAAAAAAAACCATGCGATTGTGGAGCCAGAGGGGCAGGCCACTCACTCGAACGTCTGACTCAGCAAGGCTTGCCTGAGACAGCAGAAGAAAAAAAACGTGTCAGACGTATATTGATGCTCCTTGTTCTTATAAAAGTGTATAGTGCTTTTGTCGTTTACGTTTTTGCACTCTCATTCACAATGATATTTCTCTGCTAATTTTAGTACTACTCGACTTTGACGTTATCTAAAAATGTTTTTTTTTTTACGGTTTTGGACGCAAGAGTGCGGTTTCATGAATCGTTTGGTTTTTCTATACGGAATTTTTGCCCTATAAACTCCTTTTCATTTACCAGATTTTGATCTAATAAATCTCTCTCGCAATAAATTCATTTTTTTACGAATTCTTGCGCTTAAATACCTTTTCTTTATGGATTTTGGTGCTAAATAAAAGTTCTTCTTGCTTCTAATGCTGATAAATTCTAATGCCGACAACTACCGTTCCATGCTGCGGATTTTGGCGCTTAATCTCCGTTCGCTGCGGTTTTTGGCAGCCCGAAATCGCTTCGTCTGCGGATTATGCCGCCAAAAAATCCGTTCCAGGCGGCTTTGGCGCCAAACTCCTGTTTACTGAACTCAGGTTCGCTGCGGGATTTTGGGCACGCCAACCTGCGGGGCGTTATAGCGCTGGCGGTTTTTGGGCGGAGAGTCGGACCTCCGTTTCGCTGCGGATGTTTGGCACCTAAAAGTCCATTTCTAAACTTCGTTCGCTGCTAATTATTTCGGCACTGCTGAAATCCATTTCTAATACTCCGTTCACGCCGTGCGGATTTGTCGTGACCCCGAAACTCAGTTGCGCTGCGGATTTTGGCGACTAAACTCTGTTTCTAAACTCAAGTACGCTGCGGGATTATGGCGTCCGACTCGTTTCGCTGGAGATTCTAATGCGACCGTCCGCTTTCGTTTCGATGCGGGAGTTTTGGCTATACAAACCATTATATAACTTCGTTTCTCGCTGCGGATTGTGGCGCTAAACTCCGGTTCGCTGCTGGATTTTTGGCGACGACCCTCCGTTTCGTGTAGATTTTGCCGAAACGACATTCGTTTCGCTGCGGATTTTTGGCTCACTAAAATCCCATTTCTAAAATTCGTTCCGCTTCGCGGATTTGGCGCCTTGCAACCTACGCTTCCGCTGCGGATCTTTGCGCCCCGATCCTCCGTTTAGCTGAGATCTTTGGCGCCTCAGAACCTTCCGCTTTTGCTGACGGATTTTGCGGGCTAAATCCATTTCTAAAATTTGTTCCGCTGCGGACTTTTGACGCTACAACCCGATTTCTAAACTCAGTTTTGTGTGGATTTTGGCTGCTAAACTCTCGTTCCGCTGCGGATGTTTGGGCGACTCGAACCTCCGTGTTCGCTGAGATTTTGGCGAGACCTCCTTTTCGCTGCGGATTTTGCCGACCGAACCCTCGTTTCGCTGGCGGATTCTTGGCAGCTAAAAATCAGTCTTCTATACTTCGTCTACGCCCGCTGCCGGATTTTCGTGGCTCTAACCTCCATCTTCTAAACTCCGTTCCGCTCGTGGATCTTTGGCCGCTATACTCAGTTTCTAAACTCAGTTTCCCGCTGAGGAATTTTGTAGCCCGAAACTCCCGTTCGCTGCGGATTTTGGCGCCAAAACTCTGCTTTATGCTGAGGGATTTTGGCGCCAAACTCCTTTTCTGAACTCCGGTTCACTGCCGATTCTTTGACGCCGACCTCGGTTTCATGCAGATTTTGGCGACCGGACCTCCGTACGGGTTTGTCGCTGCAGATTATTTGCGCTAAAATCCATATTTTCTAAACTTTCGGTTTACGCTGCGGATTTTGGCGCTAAACTCCGTTCCGCTGCGGTTATTTTGGCGCCCGAACCTCCGTTTCGCTGCAGAGATTTTGGTGCCGCCTCGTATCCGTGTGGATTTTCTGCGCTAACTCCATTTCTAAACTTCCGCTCTCCACGATGTGGATTTAGGCGCTCTAAAACTCCGTTTCTAACACTCCGTTCCTCGCTGTCGGATTCTTGGTGCCACATCCGTTCCACACTGCGGCATTTTGGCAGCCAAACTCTGTTCTGCTGCGGATTTTGGCGCCTAACTCGGATACTGAACTCCTACGGTCTCAACAAGCTCGGCATTTTGGCGCGACCTCCCGTTTTCTTTCACTGCAGATGTTTGCGCCGACCTCCGTCGTCGCTGCGATTTTGGCCGCATTAAAATACAATTTCGACACTTAGTTCCGCCGCGGATTTTGGACGCTAAACTCACACGTCCGCTGCATATTTTGGGCCGACATCCGTTTCGCTGAGATTTTGGTGCGCCTCCGTTCCGGCTCACCGGATTTTGGCGATAAACTCCATTCTTAGCACTCCGTTCCGCTTGTTGGATTTATGGCGCCGAACTCCGTTCGCTAGCGGTATTTTGTCGCTAAACTCCGTTTATAAACTCCGTTACACTACGGATTTTGCGCAGAGCCCGGAATCCGTTCCGCCTGCGGATTTTGGCGTCCCAGAACTCCGTACTCCGCTGCAGGATTTTGGCGCCGAAACTCACGTTCTGCTGCGGATTTTGCCGGACCGATCTCTGTTCCGCTGCGGTTTTGCGTGACACGAACTCCGATTTCGCTACACGGGCTACTGATGCGTCTTTTGGATCAAAGAATTGAAATGTCACTTCATGGAACGGGCATCCGAAAGACACAGTGAGACAAAACTTCAGAGATTCACTCGGTGCTGATCGCCGATGTGTGTTTCTAATAAACAGAAATGATTTAATCACTCTGCTTATTTATTAGATAAAGTGCTTGGACGTCGTCTTGGAGACTGACCCAGACACACTTCCAAAAGCGAGTAATGTTACACGAGTCAATGGCGCCGTGTGATCCAGACCCTAAATGTCAGTCACAATTTCACTCTGATTATTCCTTTTCAGCTATTGATACACGCAGCTATGTATGGCTTCATCAGTTCACAACAAAATGTGAGAGAGTTACAATCCACCTCCTTATGCACAAGGGGAGGGGGAGGCTTGTGAGGTCACCACCAGGACCTGCCCCATTAACAGCAGTGCGTAATACATTGGTCTTTGTACATGAACCAAATTTTTTGTTATTCTATGGATGAGTCCTCTGGTGGTTAAGAGTGGGAAACCTGAAAAAGCTATTATGCATTTTTTAATATTTACACAAAGTGAATGAAAGAAAAAACACATAATAATCAAATTTAGACATAAAAAATGAACAACACAATACTTCATTCAATATTTTCACTACTTACTAAATGTGGAGGCTCCCATAATCCTGAGTAGGAATCGGTAGCGGACGTGCTGATAAGTGCGGATTTTAGATGTTTGGAGAGCTAAGGTGTTGTGTTACATTCTGCGAGGAACGTGTTTGCGGCAGTGGAGAAGTCGTCTTTGCGGTCTGGACGGAAGGAGAGGAAAAGGGAAAAAGAACCGATTCAGAGAAACGAACTCTGATCAGAGATTATGTCTCCTGTGAGTCTCTGGTTTCAGTGGTTATTTTACTTCTATATTCAATCAGTGCGGACCAATTGAAAGCGGACACTGACGGATCAAATGAAGGGCAAAATGATCAGTGACATCAACGCAAAACTTACTCGCCAGACCAAACACCTCCACTCTTATTGGAGGGGGGGGGGGCCTGTACATGTTATCAGCGTTTATCAGAACAGGAAAACGGTACTTCAAAGATAGTTCACATAAATTGGTGAAAAAAGTGAATCTTTGGCACAGAGTGAAAATATCCCAAATGACTTAACTGGCTGTATCTAGAGATGTGTGTATGGGAAAAAATAACACTGTCATTTCAAACACTAGTTTCCACAATAAGGTGAAAAAGTAATCTTTAGCACAGGAGAGCAATATTCAAAATAAGAAATGCTGGTTAAGGAACTTGTGAGTATATGACACACACATGTGTAGTTGAAAGGGCATTTCACCCCAGTAACTATTAAAAGTCGGATTAGTATTTGGCCAGATTGCCAATCTAGTGTGCTGCAGAGAGATCCATGGAATACGAGACACAGTGCGCAAGTGGCAGATGTAAAATGGTGGCCTATTTATAGGGCTGTGGACATCACGGAAGCTCACTTGGCTGCTGTCTGGCTGCAATGTCTGCATGTTCTAGGGCAATTGAGGGTGTTCCTTTCTCTTTCCCATAATTCTTTGCTCCATGTCACTGCCATGTGCTCGCAGTCATTTTACGATGAGTTACCACTAGAGGCATGGGCGAATTGATTTCACGCAAGTCGGAATTCGTTGTCGAATTTCAGGAAAACTTCGGTTGGAACGAAGGTCGAACTTATGGGGTACTTGGGAGAAACGAATTATGCTATTGAGTTGATAAAGGCTGCGAGCACATGGCGTATACATGGGGCAAATCATCTGGGAGGAATGAAGCGGATAGCCTGCCATGACATGTGTACAGAGATGAAGCATGATCATAGGGGACGGGCGGGGATATGCTGTTGTGACGTCAGCCGCACTATTATAAGACCGAGTTGCGACGCCGCTGGGAGCTACTCACTCTCTCACTGTATGATAGGGAAGGTGCTGCTGAGGGTGATAGCGCTTTCTGTAGAACTGATTTTGTTACGTACTCAGCGATTTATGTGGGGAAGTCTCAGATTTGTCTCAGAGAGAGTTCTTGGACTGTTTGTCTTATTTCTGATTTTGGGGTGTGGTATTGATGTCGCTGAAAATCCGCATTTGTGCGTCCACTGCGAGCGTGCACTATATCATTGCAAATATCCAAGTGGATCTAAGCCGATGTTCTGTGGTGTATTCATTTAAAGCAAACAGCGTTATTTTACAATACAAATACCACTTTCATTTTTGGCTGCTGAATGTTCTATTGCGCAATTTACTCCAGGGGGTATTTAGTTTAGCGTGTGTCTTTGCTGGGCTGTGCTGACAAATAAATTAAACAGTCTTTTCGCAATGCCGAAACATAATATATTTCTTTTTTGGTAGCCTAGAGTTCGAGCTGCAGTAGCAAAGGCTAATTAAACTGTATCTCTTGTTGTGTGGCGTAGAAAACACGCAATTGTAACACGCTACAAAGGCTGACTAGTTTGTGCGGCTCAATTCTTTGGCGCAATTTACATCCAGGGGTTAATTTAGCGTTGTTTTGCTAGGTAGCTCTTGTGCTGTCAAAAATAAACCAGTCTTTTATTCAACGCCTAATTTACATATATATATTTTTTGGTAGCCTAATTCACAAGCAAAAGGCTTAATTACAACTGTATTCGTATGTTGTGTGGCGTAGAAAACACGCATTGTTACACAGCTACAAAGCCTACTAGTTTGTGCGGCTCAATTCTTATGGCGCAATTTACATCCAGGTGTGAGTTAATTAAGCGTTGTTTTGCTGTGTGCTGACAAAAATAAAACACGTCTCTTTTCAAGCCTACCAGAATCATATAATATTTTTTTTTGAGTAGCCTAACTTCACATAGCAAATGGCTAATTACAACTGTATAACTTGTTGCTGTGGCGTATGAAAACACGCAATTGTAAACACGCTACAAGTACTAGTTTGTGACGGATCAATTATTTGGCGCAATTTACATTCCCAGGGGTTAATTAAGCGTGTTTGCTGGTGCTGCTGGCCAAAAATAAACGTCTTTTTCAACGCCCAAATATATATATTTTTTTTTGGTAGCCTAATTCAAAGCATAAGGTAATTACATACTGTATCTCTTGTTGTGTGGTCACGTAGAAAAGAGAAGAAAACACAGCAATTGTAACACGGCTACAAGCAACTAGTTTGTGGCGGCTCATTCTTTGGCGCAATTGAAATTCCAGGGGTTAATTAAGCGTTGTTTTGCTGGAATGTGCTGACAAAAATTAAAACCGTCTTTTTCAACGCAAGTATATATATATTTATTTTTTGGGTAGCCTATTACAAGCAAAGGCTATGAATTACAACTGTATCTCTTGTTGTGTGGCGTAGACAAACACGCAATTGTAATCACGCTACCAAAGCTTGACTAGTTTGTGCGGCTCAATTTCTTTGGCGCGAATTTACATCCAGGGTTAATTAAGCGTTGTTTTGTGGTGTGCCTGACAAAAATAAACCGTCTTTTTCACGCCAAACAATAAAAAACAAATATATTTTTTTGGTAGCTCTATTCACAAGCAATACGTAATTACAATGTATTCTCTTGTTGTGTGGCGTAGAAAAGAAAACACGCAATTGATTACACGCTACAAAGCTACCTAGTTTTTGGTGGGTTCGGCTCAATTCTATTGCGCATACTTTACATACAGGGTTATTTCAAGCGTTTGTTTTGCGCTGTGCTGACAATAAATAAACCGTCTTTTTTCACAGCCAGCAATATATTTATATTTTTTTGGTAGCTCTTATTCACAAGCAAAGAGCTAATTTACAACTGTATCCTTTGTTGTGTGGGCGATAGAAAACCACGCAATTGTACGCGCTACTAGTTTGTGCGGCTCAATTCTTTGTGCGAAATTTTACATCAGGGGTTATTAATTAAGCGTTGTTTTTGCTGGTTTGTGCTGACACAAAAATAACACCGTATCTTTTTCATAGCCAAACTATATATATATTTTTTTGGTAGCACTAATTCACAAGCACATAAGGCTAATTACAACTGTATCTCTTGTTGGCTGTGGCGTCAGAAACACGCAATTGTAACACGGCTACTGTTTGTGCGGCTCAATTCTTTTGGCGCTAAATTTAACATCCTGGGGTTTTAATTAAGCGTTGTTTTGCTGGTTGGATCCGGTGTGCTGACAAAAAAATTAAACCGTCTTTGTACAAGCCAAATATATTTATTGTTTTTTGGTAGCCTAATTCACAGCAAATGAATTACAACTGTATTCTTGTATGCTGTGGCGTAGAAAAACGCAATTGTAACACGCTAAACTAGTGTTGTAGCGGCTCAATTCTTTAGGCGCAACTTTACATCCAGGGGTCTTATTGAAAGCGTTGTTTTGTGGGTGTGCTGACAAAAATAAACCGTTCTTTTCTTTTTCAAGCCACACAACGATATATAATATTTTTTTTGGCTAGCTAATTCACAAGCAAAGGCTAATACAACTGTATCTCTTGTTGTGTGCCGTGAAAACACGCAATTGTACATCGTAATAGTTTGTGCGGCCTAATTCTTTGGCGCAATTTACATCCAGGGGTTAATTAAGCGCTTTGTTTTGTGGTGTGTCTTCGACAAAAATAAACCGTCTTTTTCATACGCCAAATATATATATTTTTTTTTGGTAGCCTAAGTTCACAAGCAAAGGCTAATTACAACTGTATCTCTTGTTGATGTGTGGCGTAGAAAACCACGCAATGTGTAACACGCTACAAAGCTACTAGTTTGTGACGGCTCAATTCTTTGGAGCCAATTTACATTAAGGGTTAATTAAGGCATTGTTTTGTGGTGTGCTGACAAAAATAAACCGGTCTTTTTCAACAGCCAAAATATATCATATATTTTTTTATGGTTCAGCCTAATATCACAAGCAATAGGCTACGTACAACTCGTACTCTCTTCGTCCTTTGGTGGTGTGGGTAGATACACGCAATTGTAACACGCTACAAAGCTACTAGTTTGTGCGGCTACTATTCTTTGGCGCAATTCTCATCCAAGGGTTAATTAAAGCGTTGCTCTTTCGTGTGTTGTCTGCTGACAAATATAAACGTCTTTTTACAACGCAAATATATATAATTTTTTTGGTAGCTGCTTAATTCACAGCAAAGGCTAATTAAACTGGTATCTCTTGTTGTGTGGCGTAGGAAACAGCAATTGTAACACGCTACAAAACGTACTAGTTTGTTGCGTCTCATTCTTTGGCGTCAAATTACCATCCAGGGGTTATTAAGCAGTTGTTTTGCTGGTGTGCTGACAAAAATAAACCCGTTTTTCTTTTTAACTGCCAATATAATATATATTTTTTGGTACATCCTAATTCACAAAGCAAAGGCTAATTATCAAGATCTCTTGTTGTGTGTGGGCGTAGGAGCACACGAATTGTAACCGCTACTAGTTTGTGCGGTCGGAATTCTTTGGCGGCAATTTACACTCCAGGGGGTTAGATTAGCGTTGTTTTGCTTGTTGCGTTGATGTGCTGACAAAAAATAAACGTACTTGTTTGCACGAACAAATAGTATATATTTTTTATTGGGTTAGGCGTAGTTTTCCAATGCAAAGGTAATATAAAAAATGTATTATTTGTGGTTGACCGACTCGTCGGCCGTAGAAAACACGCAATTGTTAACAGCGTACGGGGAGTTTGTGTAGCACCCCAACATATGGCGCAATTTATACCGATCCTTGGGTGTTAATTAAGCGTTGTTTTGCTGGTGCTGCTGACTAAATAATAGCACCGTCTTTTTCAACGCCACAATTATATTAATATTTTTTTTGGTAGCCTACATTCACAGCAGAAGGCTAATTACAACAACATGTATCTCCTGTTGATGTGAGATTGTACTGTGGCCGTAGAAAACACGCAAATTGTAACACGCTACAAAGATGAATAGTTGGTGTGGTGGCTCAATTTCTATTGCGTAATTTACATCCAGGGTTATTATGCTGTTGTTTTGCTGCTGTGGCTGTACAAAAATAAACCGATTTTTTTCAACCCGTAATACTATACATTTTTCTTGTAGATAAATCTCAAGCGATGGTTAAATTTAAGCCTGTTTGTGCTTTTACATTTAGTAAAACACACAGTGCTTGTAAACGACACATACAAGTAAAATTTTTCTGGCCATTTGCTGGGAGCGCAATGATATCCATGGGTTACCCAAGCCTTGTCTTATGGGTTTCATATTGGAGTTCAAAAAAGTGGATGTTTAATTATTTTTATCATGATACAGATAGCTTTCAATCAAAAAGTGTCTGTACATTTTACGAACAAACAGCTATGTAAGACAGAGAGGTGGCAGGCTCTGCAACTGCGAGTGGAGAAGGTGGCCACAAACATTTCTGTGAAACGGCGCCAGGTCGCAGCAACGCAAGGGGGACGTCGCAGCACGGGGTACAAGTCCGGTGAGGCCAACAACTGCGCTGTCATTAGCGGCCAGTGTGTTGTTCAGCAAACCCTAAAGGGTTTCTTGATTGGTTGACTAGGTTCATTCCTATTCCTCCCGATGACATCCTGACAACCCAGCCAAAGAGATCGGTGGGAACCCTCATGACACAACACTTAGTTGGCATGGCCCGGGAGCGGGTCAGCGGACCCTCACCTGTCCTCAGCCAGCCCTCTGTACATCCAGTTCCAATCAGCAGGGATCTAATATGTGTCTGGATCAGCGCCACTATATAGCGGTGATGAACAAGTTGAGAGAGGGCAGTCAGCAGTAAGCTGGCAGCGATAGAAAAATGGGGCCAATATCCCCAGGCCTTCTTCAAGTAGGCGGCAAAGTATAGATGTGGAGAGTGGCATGGCGGAGGTCATGTGGTGAGGAGGTCAGCCTCGGTTACCAAAGGATATCCGGGGAGGACTTGTCGGCGTAGTGCGGCTTTAAAGGGTTGGAGTTCTCTGCCATAAATTTACGTTATTGAGTGTAGTGATTGGGGTTCTTGGTTCGTTCTTGGTGTGGTTTGACTATCGGTCGTGTTTTGTCGAGGTGTGCTGTATTGTTTTTCATTGGTGATGCGAATTGATTGTTCGGTTGTTGATAGCTTGTCTAGTGTAACAATTTTTGTTTACAGACTCGATGTTTGTATAGAATGGAGACGTGTATGTTTGACATGTTTGGTGTTTGCTAGTTTGTTGCGTTAATGTCCGATGGTCTAGTGTAGTGTACTTTGAATGCATTGGTTGATGTCTAGCTATGTTTCTTTGTAAGCAGTGTGGTTAGCTTGTTAATGTACCTGTCATCGATGTTGGGTCGATGTACTTTTTTTTCTCGGAAATTCTTGTATACAGATTGATGAGTGCCTAGGGTTGTTTGAGAATGTTGTAAAATATTCGTGCGTGAATGAGCTTTGGCATGTGTAAATTCGGATCGAATGAATATTGTGTTTTAGTGATGATGCGCTGTGAATCTCTTAGTCGTTTTCTCGTGGTACACTGGTCGTTGGTATGACGGTATTTATGGTGTTTGATTTTCGATCACTCTTGTGTTAGTGATTCCGGCTTTCTATAGGGTGTGATTGGGGTTATGTAGAGCTCTAGCTTTCGTTGTAGATTGAGTCGTTGTTGGTTATGTATTGAGAGGGTTGATTTATTTGTGGACTAGGTTTGATGTAGCTCTGAAGTCGTATTTTTTGGAATGTGTTTTCTTTTATATAAGATTTGTGATCGGTGATTAAGGATTCCATCGAATGTGTTTTTTGTGACTATGGTGAATTTAAGACTTCTTTTATGGGGTGTGTGGTGGGTTGTATAGTGGGGGTATTTGGCTACGGTGAGAATTTTGATTTTTGCTCGAGGACGTCGAGTTCTGGTTCTGTTTTTTTTTTGCGTTTTTGATTAGTCATGATTGCGTATAGCTGAGTATATGTGATTTTAGAATTCATTTTTTTTGTTGGTGAAGTTGAATTGTGATGGGCTACCAAGATTAGACCGCAGCCGTTTCTTGTAGGGGAGGTTCTATTTCTAGATGCTGTATGGGATGCTCTTTTGCCCTTGCCCCATGTTACTTTGTTATGTGGATGTGAGTTACATCGGTGTTTCCGCCGGGTATGGTAGGTATTAGACTTAGATGGATTTGATCTGGTTGTCTAGTAGTATGATACGTGTATTTTGTACTGAGGATGTTCGGACTGCACACTGTTTACTTGTATGGTTGTTGTTTCTCTTAGTCTGTGATGCTTAAGTTTTATATAGTTTCTTTATTGGTGTTCGGTTTTGGTGATAGATTGCTTGTGAGTGAGGCATGTTACCGCGGAGTTGGTGTTTTTGTGGTGTGAGTGTCTAACTGTGTTGAGTCGAGGGAGACAATTCGCATGCCTGGTAGGGGCGTGGATAGTAACTAATGTTGTAGGATGCTTTTGTGCGTTTATGAAGGGGTGTGGATATGTTGGGCGTTGTTGGGAATCCGAGGATAAGGGCGGCATCGATAGATATTGTGGTTGGGTGTTTAGTTCATCGACGTTGTGATGTTTAGTGGGGATGTGGAATGTGGGTCTGATTGGTGGATTGGATATTTAACCGATCCACTGTGATTGTCTTTGTGGATCTTGCTAGTTTGGTACATGATAATTGTTGTGGGGGTGTTTTAGTAGGATACTGCTAAGTTGTTGTAGGTCTGAGATCTTATTTATTTTACTTCGATGTTGTTGTTGTGTTGATTACAGAATACGTAGCGCGATGGTTGTGTTCTCACCTAGGGCTTATTGGTATAAGGAGTGTGTAATGTTTTTCAGTGAGTTTGTGATCCAATGTATTTTACCGTTTTTGGTTTTGTTTTTTTTAGTGGCAATTATGAGTGCACTGATTTGATGTAGCTTGAATTCTTATGATACTATTTTCATTGCATGTCGCTACTCGAATTATTTGTTGATAGATTGGTGTTATTGTTGGAGTATGTTGATGATTTTTAGAAGTTGGTTTTTCGATTTGGCTTTGTGATTAGTTTCGGGTTGAAGTGAGGTTGGGCTGGGTTTTGGCAGTTTGTATGAGATAGATTTCTTGCTCAATGTGTAGTGTTGTTGCATATTGATTTCATTTGATAGATGATTAAGATTTTGAGTGTCTTTTTGAATGTTGTTGATGTGTTTGTGAATTAGAGATTAGGTCTGTGGATGGTAATTCTGAGAAAATCGTAAGTATGTTTGTTTAGGGTTTTAGGTTCGAGTTAGGAATTATCCAGAGATTTGATGTCATGGTAATAAGCGGTAGATTTGTTGTTTTGAATGATCGATTGTGTCAAGGTCTAGATTTCTTAGTAATCCGTAGAATTGTGATATATGTGATACCGTTGTTTAGGATTCTAAAACCAAGGTCGGTAATGTGTCGCTTTTGGTATTATGTTGTTGTCGAGTGTTTGATGAGGGATGTTGAAATGGCTGTTATGTTTGGAGCTTATGTGCATGGTGATGTAAGATTATCTTCTGATTTCGGATAGTGCATTTGTCCAATTGATAGGTTAGTGATGTATAGATTGTTTAGTGGGTGTCTATTATTGTCCCAGTTTAATGGTTAAGGGGTTTATCCTGGCCTGAGATCGATCGCGTTGGATGAGTTTCATGTAGTGATATTTGAATGCGTTGGGTTCTGTTCTGCTTGTAGAGAATATCTTTCATTCGAGATAGTATTTCGAGGGGCGGTGTTAGCTAAAGGATAGTATTTGTAGTGTTGGGAATTTGTTGAGTTTAGATTTCGTACCATTTTGGTGTGATGTGATCATTTGGGGTGCATTCTTATGTTGAGGGACGTAGTGACGATGAAACAACAAAATAGAAGATGATGTAGTCCGACCGCACTTGGGAGCCGGGTGATAAGCAAGTGGCTTCATCATCGTCAAGGAGAAGAGGGCGTCGTGCTTGCTGCACCGTCAGGCGAGGGCAGCCAGCAAGTGGGTTGTGTGGGCTCGTGAATGTCAGCAGTTGGTAGCACGCAGTGTGAGGTCAGCGGGAGCCACAGGGCACGGAGTTAGAGAAAACCCGCTTCGCAGGTCCAGAGACGGTCGAGCCGGGTGCACAGGGGTATCAGCGATGGCACGACGCGGCTAGGCAGTGTCAATCTCACGTGCTGGCAGCGGTGTGGCACGGTAAAATCCGCTACTCGGCTGGAGTTGTGGTAGTTCTTTGCTAAGACAACGGATGGAGACCTAGAATGAGCAGTGCCGGGTATATGCTAGAATCGCTGTGGTGCAGAAAAGTGAAAGGCGTGGCCAGGAGAGGCAACTGGTTGGCACAAGCTGGCCTGCGTTCAACAGCAGAGCAGAGAGTGTCACCATCCAGTGGCTGGGAGAAACGTGGTCAGTTGTGGGGTGGGTGACATTCCTGAACCGCGTGTGTGGGAGGCAGCAGATAGCACGCGGCAGTGGCCGCATGCCGCGCGATGTTCAGCGAGTCGAAGGCTCCACACCACCTCTGCAGAAGGCTCAGCTGTTTTCTCTTTCGACCAGTCACTCTCCGGTCCTTGATGCACTGTCATGTAATCATGGCAGACAGCAGTCGTATTCAGAGAGCGGATTGTAAAAGAGAGAAAAGTATGCGTCCAAGCCATCCTAAGGTGCCGCCCAGCTGATCGCCGAGGGGCTGCAATGTCCTCGAAAACGTTGTTGGGTAGCTGCTCTCGCAGTCCCAATCCTCGCTTTCCAGATGGGTGGTATGACTCTTGGCACCATTCAGAGAACTAATGGCTTGCTGCCGCGAGGTCCGCGATGATGCGAGAGTTCCAAGCCGTAATTTCTTTTTCCAATAAGGCGGCGTTGAAGTACCAGCACATATAAATATGTAGAACTGAAGAAGTGGGTCAGTCCTTGAGATTATCGGTTTGGTGTGTGCCAAGGTACACAGGCCAGAAAAGCGGACGTACTGGAGCTGTTAACTACGGTCGGGCCGGTAATGTCCTGTACGGACCCAGACTGGGTGAATGTGATTCCTGCCAGGCCACACCGCAACAACTTGGACAGGAGACGCCCGCTTTTCTCCTACACTGTTGTCTAAATGCCGTGGTCGTGCGCCAAAGTGTGCCGCCTGCCTCCTCACGTCGCACCACACCAACCATCTCAGCCTGCCACGCTGATACGTACTCGCGTCATCGCATACAACATGTGTACGGGAACAGCACAGGGTGGTCACGCAGTTTCTCACATAGCTTCGCGTGCCTCGAGCGAACAGAGAGTCACACGCAGGGAGAGGAATGCTCCGCGTCATCAGACAAGAAAATCGTGTGAGTGTGTGGCTTTCTCCGCGCGCCAACTGCAAATACGGACCATTGGTGACCGGACAATGGGAGGAACTATGGTGTCGCGCTGCACGTGGGGGGATGGTCAGTTGCGCCGCTGCTTGGCGAACGTGTTCAATCCTGGTGTGTAAAAAAGGTGTTCGACCTGAAGTCTGGGTCACCGAGTCTTCAGAAACATTCCTGAAAATGGGAGGAAAGAACTGGTGCATGCACTGTTATCTATTACCGTAGCACATGCCAGACACACACCTCCCTCGACAGGTTGTGCTAATGCGGAACTCAGAACGGCCTCCCCGCTAACACGCTCCTGATATGCTCGGTTTCATGCCGCTGGAAATTTCAAGGATGCACCATGTTGGAACGACTGTGGATGAACAGTGAAAAGGCCAGTAACTATTCTTTATGATCAGGCAGACAGGAAGTACTCCTGTGTAAATTTGATTGTCAGCAGTGGCAGCTCATGCGTGACACCTGCTGTTTGTTGAGGCCATTCGAGGAAGGCCACGTTATTGTCAGAAGTCGCCAGGACTACGGGATGACATAACGTCAATCCACTGCTTCATGTCTGGAACAGATGCTGAATAATCTGTTTCTGGGCAGGGGATATGGAGCTGTGGGATACATTCGTGGCAACATGGTCCAGGTGTGGGGACTGAACTTGGAGGAGGGAGGAGGAGCGAGGACATTGGAGCCGAGCATTGTCTGGTGAAATGACGTGGATTTTCTACCAGCGTGACAGAGAGAGGAGGAGCAGGAGAGCTGGAGGAGGTGGATGGAGATGGAAGGCCGAGCAGGATGACTCCCAAAGCACCGTGGACAGTTACAGTCGGATATGGAGGCAGGGAGCCCACTCGGAGTACTTGTTGCTGATGTCCCGCAGCATGCATATTTGCCTGGCTAGTGGACAGCCGACAATAGTCAGCATATGGCCAGCGGGATGACTTCTGGCTCTCACCTATTGGACCCTCGCTACCGGTCAAATGGGAGCCTTTTTCCAGCTATTGAGAGAGGAAGACTCAACTCAAATACTATAGGGGAAATCCCCCGTAATGTTGGCCGATGCCTAATGGTGGGGCATCGTCCCTCCTCTGATGGTCTGACCGGGGGGTTCCTAGCGCTCACGTACTACTCTGCCGCCGGTTGCTGGGGGAGGTGGGGGGTGGTGAGTAGCGAGCAACGTACCAGCTCCAGATCAGCAGTTAAACCTAAGTCTGGAGTCACTAATGGAGCAGTTTCCTTCACCCGCCTAGTGAGGAGGGCAAAGTCACCCGCAGCAGCAGCAGCAGGACATGGAGCATTCCCTGAACCACAACAGGTTGTGGCCTATCTTCGCGACAGACTCTGCACCCCAGTTAGAAGATCCGCTGGACTCTGGGCAGCCAATCTGGGTGTAGTGGCCGAAATACTTGCCTATGTTTGCACGTGGAGCAAGCGTGTCTGCCTGGCCAGTAGTTGTTGGCATCAGAGAGGGTGTCACGTGCGGCGGGCGGCCATCGAATCACCCCAAGGAGAACCCGCTTGTCCACGGGTACAATGTGAACGACTGACCTTTGTCAAGAAGAACTCAGGGTGGATCGGCCAGGATTTCCCACACACCAATGCCCTTAGGCGTCAGTCTGGGTTCACAAACTACCTGCTCAGTCATTTTTGATGCGCACCCGCCTGCCTGATGCCACACACGATCTGCTGTTAGGTTCTCCATCTGCCTGACCTACCGTCTTTACAGGGTACCTGGTATTGCAACCCACCCTCAACACTCTGTCATTTGTGCAATCTATGTGTCATGCTGCTGCTGCTGTTGCATGTTGCCGTGACATATCCACACTGTTGTCTATTCGATGCCACTATGGGGACTGGTTACTGTTTATCGCCACCTAAGAATGTACATTCGTGCACTCTCTGGACCTCTGCTGTGCTCCTTCTGGTCATCACCTACACTCTCACTAGTATTGTGCCACTGCCTCGACCTCCATGCTGCTGCGCCCCGTGAACATCCGCTCTACAGTAATTGTGCCGCTCTGTGGCCTAATACTATTTTGCCACCTGTAGAATGTTCATTGTGCCACTCTTGACCTCTTGCTGCTGCTGTGACTCTGTCGTGCCCTCCACAATGTGTCATTGTGCACTGTTGACTCTTGCTGCTGCCGCCATGGATTGGCTGCCGTGTGCCCTCACACTGTGGCCTACTCCTGTTTTGACACATCCAGAATTTGTCATTGTCGCACACTGTCATGACCCTCATGCTGCTGCAGTTGGCTGCTGCCTGTGCCCTCCACAACGGTGTTCATTGTGCCACTCGGTCTGAACCTTATGATGCTGCTGTTGCTCCTGCCGTGCCATCCAACTCTGTGTCATTGTATCACTCTTTTGGCTACTCTTTTTTTTGCCAGCTCAGATTTGTCACTTTGTGCCATGCCTGAAATCATTACTTCATGCCGCTGTGACCTCCAACTGTGTGTTTGTGCCACTCTGTGGGGCCCTAATACTGTTTTTCCCTCCTCATCATGTCATTGCTGCACTGTTGACTCATACTGCTGCTGCAGTGACTCCCAAACGGTATCATTGTGCCACTCTGTGGCCTAATACTGTTTTGCCGCCCTCAAATGATGTATTGTGCCTATGCCTGACTATACTGCTGCCGCACTGTGACATCACATCGTGTGATTGTGCTCTGTGACCTAATACTGTTTTCCACTCCATATCTGTCATTGTGCCACTGTCTGACCTCATACTGCTGCCGCCGTGACCTCCACACTGTATCATTGTGTGGGCCCACTAGTGGCCTAATTACTGTTTTGCCGCCTTCACATAAATGTCATTGTGCCCACTGCCTCGACTCTCACTACTGCGCCGCCCGTGACCAACCACCACTGTGTGATTTGTGCCACTATGTGGCCTATTTATGTCTTGCAGACCCTCATCAATAGTCATTGTGCCTTCTGTCTGACGCTCATACTGCTGCCGCACGTGACCTCCACAACCTTGTGTGATTGTGCCACTCTGTGGCCAACACTGATCTTGCCGCCTTCTAATGTCCATTGTGCACACTGTCTGACCCTCATTCTGCTGGCTGACGTGACCATCCACACAGGGTATCATTGTGCCACTCTGTGGCCTACTACTGTATTGCCGCCTCCATAATGTCATGGTGCCACCTGCCTGACTCATACTGCTGCCGCCAGTGACATCCCTCCACTGTGTGATTAGTGCCAATTGTGGCTTCATAAAATACTGTTTTTCCGCCTCCATAAAGTCATTTGTGCACTGCCTGACCTCATACTGCTGCCGCCGTCAGTGACTCACACTGTGTGATTGTGCCACTCTGTGGCCATAATACTGTTTTAGCCACCTCCTGAATGCCATTGTGCCTCTGTCTGACCTCTACTGCTGCCGCCGTGACCTTCCACACTGTGTAGATTGTGCCACTCTGTGCCCTCAATACTGTTTTTCGCCTCCATAATGTCAGGGTGCCACTGTCTGACCTCATACTGCTGCGCCGTGACTCCACACTGTGTGATTGTGGGCCACTCTGTGGCTAATACTGTTTTGCCACCTCCAGAATGCCATTGTGCCACATGGGTATGACTCATATGCGGCCGCCGTGGACCTCCACACTGTGTGATTGTGCCACTCTGTGGCCTAATACTGTTTTGCCACTCCAGAAAAATAGCCATATGTGCCCACTGTCCTGAACTCATTACTGCTGCCGCCAGTGACCTCACACTGTGTGATTGTGCACTCTGGTGGCCCTAACTACTGTTTGGCGCCTCCAGAATGTCATTGTGCCATGCCTGACCTCATGTGCTGGCTGCCATGACCTCACACTGGTTTAGTGTGATTGTGCCACTCTGTGGCCTAATACTGTCTTTGACCGCTCCAGGTGTCTATTGTGCCACTGCCTGACGTCATGTGTTGTGGCTGCCGCCCGTCACGTGCACACTCTAGTCACAAATGTTCCACCTCGAGCCTCTCAGCTTGGTTGTTCTTCTGATTTCGCTAGCGCTCATGACTTTATCAGGCTAACATTCCGTTGTTGTTTTTGGATTGGTCAGTTTGCCCTTCTTAAGTTGCCCAGGGCAATTTTATAGTGGAAGCGCGATTCCTAAGCAGCGGGCCAGTCATGTGCGTTGATTGTCATACTATAAAACACCAACATTGTATGAAGCACAAGACCAAGCTCCCTCCTGCAATATTTAAGCATTGGACGCAACGTTCTACAGCACCTGCAGGCTCTGGGCCAGCATGGAAATAGCTGTTTTTTTAACGTGATCTCGTGCCGAAGTATTCGGACCGAAACGAATTTTGTCGGAAAATATCGGCGATAAGGAAGTTGGGGTATGTGACCGAACCGAATTTTTGAGAACTTCGGCATCTCTAGTTACCACGAATCACCAGGAAATTTGGCTTAGATTAGAAACTAATTTTTTCTTCTACTTCGTTAGAATAGATTCGGTCATCCCTAATTGGGGGGGCTATTAAATATTATACCTAGAAGCCTCTGACAATGTAGTGGAATTGTGTAGAATTTATATGCTGTATAATTTGAACATTGTATATTACTGCATAAATAGCCATTGCATGTCTTATGCCATTTAAGCTTATCTAGGCTGACAGTTTATTTGGCACTGAACTGCAGTATTATGTGGACAATATAGGAAAGTATTAGGATAAGTTCACAGAACGTGTATCCCGACTCATGTTCATTTGAAGGGGCAATCCACGCTGTATTTCACACTAAGAACTACATTGCAGATTTTCTACACCAGGGATTTCAAATTTTAAAAAAATAAAAATATCCATTATTTGAAGCAGAACCTCTTCGGATTCTGCTTAGGCAGGCATGACACAGGTTATCTCAATTGAAATGGGGCTAACACGCATCCAAATCATAGACATGTATTTCCTCAAATTTCTGCCTAAGATTCTATGTTGGATAGAAAAAAAACAACAATTGAGCATTTAATAATTTTATCTGGATAATAATTTTATATGGAAGTATTATTTAGGCATTGCATTGTGGTATTATTTAGGTACTCCATAGCAGTATGACTTAGTTCACACGTAGTTTTTCGTGTGAGTAAGATATCTAAAAATGTAAGGCTTTTTTAAAGAAATATGCTGTTAATAAAGGCATTTTTATTGCGTTTTTCCTTTTTTCAATTATATGTTTTAAAACCTGTTTGACTTGAATGCTGTTGAAGTTGTTTTTGTGGCATTTTTCCCATAACAAATCGCTTAATTCATAGACCATAAAAAGACAACACACATTTACATATCCATGGTTTGCTGTAGGAGAAAAATGCCGCAAAGTTCCTAAATTGCACATGCACACTGCATTTTCAAGAAATACCGTTAAACCAAAAAACACACTATCATCAAAAAAATATTCACACAAAGAAAAACACATTGGGGCATATTTATTATGCCAATTTATGTCAAAATACTGGCGTACAAGCTGTACACTGTATTTATTAAAAAATATTAAGGGCGATATGTATGAAATTTGGCGTTTAAACGCCAAATTTCATGCACATTACAATAGCATAGAATGGGCCCTGATTTATAAAACCCGGGTCAAACAGCAGGTCAAAATCGGGCGCATTGTAGCGTTTAAAAATGACATTTCTGGTTTCGGTATACCCCCCTTAAAAGTGGTTTCCCTTTCCACATAATGCACCAAAGAATTCCCGTAAAAAAATTTAAAAATTTCAAATAGTTTTGGTAGGGTTTCAAATGAAACCACATTTTTACCCCCAAAATTTGCGAACGGGCGGGCGCCAAATTCGGGTTGAAAATCCCCAGATTTCTTTGCCCCAAGCCCCTTAAATTTAAAATCCCCCCAAAAATTTTTTAAAAAACATTTTTAGTCACTTTTGTTTCTTGTTAAATTTAAAAGATTGGGGCCCCCATAAAAGCAAATGGAGTGTGGCTTGCCCTGCGACCCAAATGCCCAAAAAAAGGTCCCAAAAGTTTTTTTCAAAATGCGAATGTTGGGGGCCCCTGGCTTGCCATGTAAAGAGAAAGGACTCTGGTTGGAGCTCCCGTCGGGACCGTTAAATACCAGCTTTTCCCAGCCTTCAAAATGGAGGCAGACGCTTTTAAAAAGAGCCACGGATACCCAAGACCCAGGCGGGCGGGCGAGGGACCATTGAAAAAAAAATTTTTCCCCTTTCTCAGGGAATCTAGTAAAAAATTTGCCGCCTTCCCGCGCTTTTTCCCCGAGACGCCATCTTGCCCCCGGGGGCCCCTTCCCCCCCCCATCAGCATCGGACCCCCCGTCACTGCCCTAAGAGAAGGGTAAAAAAGGCCCTTAAACCTGCCCCCCCGGAGAAACCGCCCGGGAGAAAAAGCGTTCAAAACCGACGACCCCTTTCACGCCTTCAGCTTTCTTCCGCCCGGGCCGAAGGGAGCGGGAACTGACTCATCCCAGCGGCAGAAGCTGGAGGGGAGACGAAAAGCCTGGGGCCCCAAACAAGACAGAGCCTGCCGGCAGCCGTCGGCCGGAAAACGGGGGGAAACGCAAACCCGGGGACCCCTGCGGGTTTACGGCGCACCATCCAGCCCGGGTAGGGGCTTCTGAAACAAACCCTTCGGTACCCAAATTCCCGCATCGGGGGGGGCCCACCAGCATCAGGGGGCGGGAAAAAACCGCAAAGGGCCCTAAATTTCCACCTGCATGTGCCTCGATATCTCCCCCTCCATAAGGGAATCCTCCTGCCCCTGTCCTCTGTTTTCCCCCTGGGTTTTAGGGGCGGGCAAAAAAACCCCCGGGTTTTTCCCCTGGCAGAGCCGTTCATAGGGGGCACTACCCCCCATGGGAACCCCCACAAAACCAAAAGCCCCCCACGCCACATCTTGGAGATTGGGGCCCCGTATATAAAACCCACAAAATCAGGGCCAACCCGCCCCGCTAAACCCCGCCAGTGCAACCACAAGCCCCCTTTGAACTCCCCCCAGGTGAAGCCTCCTGCAGCCCCGTCCAATCCTAAAACCTCTGGAAAACCTGCTTCCTCGTCTGCTTCTAATATGGAAACTTTTTTTTGGGCCCCTCCCAAGACCTTTTAATACTCCAGCATGGGCACCCCAAACCCCAAAACCCTTTCCCCGTCCTGGGGTGAAAGCCCTGGAGGGTCAGGCCCCCCCGGTTCCCCCTTTTTACATGCCGGGAAGGGTCACCCTTTTGGCCAAGTCATCACCCACCAAGCACACTTACTAGCGGTTCCCCCCCCCTGAAGAAGCATTTAACACCCTTTTGGCAGCCCAACCAAATTAGACCCCTTTCCCCCCTTAAAAACCCCACCAAACTGACTTTCAAAAAATGCCCCATGATCTTCGGAAACTCTGGAAACAAGACCTTAAAACCTGTGGCAGACTACTTTGGGCTACTCTGCAGGAACGAACCACATGTGGAAAAACCCCACAAAACATCTACACAATCCGACATTTTCCGCCCTTACGGGCCCTTTGGGGGCCGGAACAACAAGCCCCCGTTTTTGCTCATTTGGTTTTAAACCATTTGGACATTTTAAGAAAAACCCCAGTGGGGGAAAAAACATCAGAAAAAAGAGGAAATTGTCCGGAGTCTGTTAAGACGGGTGAACTGTTTCCCCACCCTTAAAAAAGTTTTTTAATTATTCCTGGGTCACCAGAGGAAACGGGGGATAAATTTAAACCGAGCACACAGAGCACCCCCTCCGCCAAAAGCCAGGTTTCCCGCCAGACCAAAGGGATGTTTATTTGCAGAGAACAAAAATTTCACCAAAAAGAGAAGATAAGGGCGGAAGGCGCTGCTAAATCAGAGGGGTTTCCAAAAAAGGGTATAAACCCGGGTCTTTTCCCCGGATCCTCCGGGAAAACCCTTTGCGCCCCGAGCCTCTTAAAGCCGCTACTAGCTTCCTGCGGGAAAAAGGTATTCCCCTATCGTTTGGGGTTTCCCTTTCTCTATCCAACCCGGTTTATCGGGACAAGCCTTTGAAAATTTTTGGGCACACCCTCGGATTTTCCATTTTCCTTGCTCCCCTTAAATCTCCCGGAGCGACGCTGGCCGGGACGGGGAAACTACCCCAAAAATGGAACCCCCCCTTCCCACAAGCCTCGTTGGGGGGCCCCAAAAACCCCTCGCCCCCCTTGTGGGGGGCGGGTGCCAAGATCCCAGCGACCACATCCCCGGCTGGGGAAAAGCCCGGCTACTTCTCCTTCCAAGAGGCCCCCGCACCGCTAAAACCATAGGACTCCATAAAGGTAAAAAATGTAAGCAACCCCCAAATTGCTAAATTTCCCCTTCCCAATTCCTTTAAATCTGTTATCCTTGAGGACTAGGGCCCTTTGCTTTGGGTCTAACTCTGTTTGAATCCAACAAACTCATTTCTGCTAAATTGTTTTTCTTTTCCCTTAAAAAATGCTTGGGGGTTTTGAGCTTTTTATTGCTGGTAAAAAACCAAATTTGGACGTGGGGAGGTTGGGCTGGCGGTGCACCCCCCCCAGGGGGGGTTCCCCGTAAACCTCATCTCGTCCACCCGCTCAGGTTATATCAAAAACTGAAAATTTTCCCCCGGGACCCCTCGGGTTTACTTGTTGATTTTTTCTTTTTGCATTTTTAAAGGGGAAAACCCCAATGTTGCTTTTTTCTTTCATCCCCCGGGACCCCACAGGCCCGGGGTTTTTCCCCTTCTCCTGGGCCGTGGCAGTTACATTTTCTTTGCTTTTTTTTTTGGGTTTTTGGGCCCCTCATTTTAATCGGGCCTGGTTGTCTTGTTTAAAAGGAAATTGCTTTTTTTTTCTGACTATATCCCTTTCCCCCTTTGGGCCCCCCCTCCTTTCTGCCTTTGCGTGCCTTTCTGGGGTATTTTTTCCTGGGGGACTTTTTTGTCCCCCAATGGCTTTTTCCAGATCACATCCCTCCAATTTTTAAGGGGTTTCCCAATGCCCCCCGGAAACGCCACCCAAAAATCCTAAAACCATCTCCACAAACCCGGTAGATGCCCAGCTCGTGCCCTAATTGAAAAAGGGGGTTTTCATTATTAAATCCCTTCTATTAAAGGTTCAAACGGCTCGTTAGTTCATTTTAAACTAGGGACATCTTGAAAGAATTCCATGCTTATTTTTCGATCTGTACAAATCCCCCTCCTCCTGATAATGGCGAGGGGCAAAAGGGCCCTCGAGCAACGCGCAAATGAACTCCCCCAAAACCCCGCTTTGCCTCCCAAATGGACCCTCAGTCCCATCCCCCCTTTGGGGGAAAACCGTTTGGGCCAAGGAGCCCCAAAAGAGAAATTTTCTTCCCTTCCCACGGGGGGGAAAAAGCCCATGCCCCGGAAACCGGCAAAACACTCCCATTTTTTATAAAACTTTACCCAACCCCGATCTCTCGCTCCCTATTCGGGCACCCGGGTTAACCCCCCTTAAGGACCCACCCCCTGTTTTAAACCTTTCCGACACACCCCTTTTTTTGGAAATTGGGCATATGTCACTTTATGGAGAATAACTTTTTGACACTTTACCTACCATTTAAATTCAGAAACTTTTTTCCCCTCGTGACACATTGTGTTTTTAAAAGTTAGTAAAAATTTTTTATCCATAAAATTTTCCTTGTTTGTTTTTTAAAAAATATCAAAATTTCATGAACTTTTTTGGAAAAATTTCGTTTTTAAAAATTTAAAAAATTTCCCTGCGTGCAAACAGATAATTTTTCCCCCACAAAAAAATTTTATAACTATCACAAAACCATATGCCCCAACTATGGGGTTGGGAAATCATTTTTTAAATGTCTTTTTTTTTTTTCCCCGACATTAGGGGGTTTAAAAATTTATAGTTTTTTCCCAAAATTTTCAAAAAAATTTGCAAAAATACTTTTTTTTAGGGACCACTTCATTCTGACGTGGCTTTGAGGACCCTCCCTTTTAGATCCCCCCAAAAATTTGGACACCATCTGAGAAACTAAACCCCTTAACAATTTACCCCAAAAACTATTTAGGGAAATTTATAAACCCTTTAATATTTCACAGAAATCAAAGCAAAAATGGAGGTTTAAATTTTTAAAATTTCCACTTTTTTTTCAAAATTTTTAATATTTTATCCTTTAAAACACTGGAATACAGTAAATGTGACAGGGAAATGCAACTTAATAAACAATTTTCCCAGACGCCGTTTTTTTAAATATGCCCTATGTGGCCCTAGTGCATTATTTGGCTCAAAACCCTAACCCCAGAAAAGGGGGAGCCCCCTACTATACCTTTGGGGGCCCCCATTTTCTAACATTTTATTTTTTGGGGGCCAAATTTTAGGTTTTGGGGGCACCCTAAAATTTCTAAAAAATTTTTAAAAAAAAACATCCCCAAAAAAAGACTGCATTTTTGGGAAAATACAAAAACCACTTTAAAGGGAAAAATATCCAGGGGTGGGATTGAGTATATAGGGCCCCCCACGTGATTCACAAATTTTTTTTTTGCATAAAAGGGTGTGAAAAAAATTTAAAAAACAAATTTTTTTTCCCAAAAATTTGCAATTTTTGCTTAAAATGTTTCATATATACAAGGGGAAACCTGGAAAAAAGAACCCCAAAAAATTTTTTAAGCAATTTTCCCTTTCCCAAAATTCGGCAATACCCCAATTTTGGGTGTAAAAATGCTGGTTTGGGGGCATAGCAGGGCGAAAAAAGGAGGCAGCGCTATTTGGGTTTTTTGGGAAAAAAATTTTTGGGGGGGGGCCATGTCCGGCCTTTTGCAAAGAACCCCCCAAATTTCAGAACCCGGGGAAACCTTCCAGAAGTCCCCCTCATTTTAAATTTAAAAACCCCCCAGGGACTATCTAGGGATTTTAATTTTTGCATTTTTTGGTTTCAAAGTTTTCCATTGTTTTTTTTTTTGCATTTGGGCAAGAAAAAGGGGGGGGAAAAAGGCCCTTCCCGGTTTATTGTTTTTTGAATTTCCCAATTTTTCAAACATTCGCCGTGCAGTTTAAAAAGATGTGATAAAAATTTTCTATGGGGGTTTGGTAAAAAATTACAATGGGTATAGATTTTTATAGTTTTTTTTTTTTTAAATTTCTTTTTCAAAAGTAGAAATACTCATAAAAAATTGGGGTTTTTATGTTTTCCATTCTGACAAAAGAATTCGTAAGGGCCCCTTTTTTTTGAAATTAAACACTTTTTTTTTTATGTAAACCCAAAAAGCTTTCTAAAAAATTTTTATTAAAAGCATTGCAAAATAGTACAATCATAAACAGACCCATAGCATATTTGCACAAACAAAAAAGGGAAAATTTTCCTTCCCTAAAGCTTAAAAAGGGGATCATTAGAAAGAGGGGCCATGGACAACCCGGGGCCCGGGGGAAACGCCGCAAGAAAGCAACGTTTCAAGGGGCAACGCCCTCTTTCTCAAATGGGGCGTGTTCTAGGTTTTTCCTTTCCCCTTTAAAAATTTTCCTTTTTAAACCCCTTTTTGGTTAAAACCCCTTTGGTTTTAAAAAAAAAGAAATTTTTTTAAAAAAACACTTTGGAAAAACCCTTTTTTCATTTAGTCCATTCTGGCTTTTTGGGAAAAAAGGGACACTATCCAGTAAAGTTTTCCCTTTTTTGTAGCTGAAATTTAATCTATCTACATTGTTTCCTTTTAAAACTATCAAGGGAAAACACCCTTTCAAATCTATACATTAAAAGTCTTTGCTCAAAAAAAAAAGTTTTGCTACAGGGGGTTTCTCCGTAACTTTTTCTTGTACCCAGCCTCAAAATTCCCCTTCCCCACCCTTTTTTTTTTTTGTTGTTTGGGAGTTTTCTAATTGCACTTCTTTTGTTCATTTTAAAAGGGGAATTTTTGATTTTCCCTGCTGGTTTGCCCCAAAAAAAAATCTTCCCCCAAGGACATTTTACAACTTATTACTGCTTTTTGATTCACATTTGGGATAAATTTTCTTAAAGGGAAATTTTTACCCCTTCATTGGGATGAAAAAATCTCAGATCCTTTTTTTATAGAAGTGCAAAATTTAACCCAAATTTAAACATGGGGAAAAGTGCCCTTTTTTTGTGTCCCGCAAAAAATTTTGTGTCTCAAACCGGTTTTTTCTCCAAAAACGGGAAAAAACTTTAAATTTTCACCTTTGGGAGGGGCCCTTCTTGTAAACAAATCTCGTTTTTTGTGAGAAAAAAAAAGCCAAATTTTCATCAAATCTGGGAAGATATTCCAGTTGTTTTTCATATACTTTTTTTTTAAACAACCCAAACATGATGGGCATATTTGGAAAAGAAAACATTTTAAACTGTTCTCTTTTCTTTTTTTTACCATAGATCTATCCCCCTTTAAAAAAAATCATCCCTTGGGTTTTTTCATGATTTTCCCCCCCTATATTTCCAGTTTTTTTTATTATAACCTCTTGCCTGGAAATTTTTTTTTTCATTAGCTTTTTAGAACCTCTATTTACAACCATCAGAGGAGCAAATCCGTCTAGCACGGATGAATTGTCCTTTTTGGTATACCCCTAAAAAACCTGGGGGGAATGGGAAAATGGCTTTAAAGTAAAAACATTAAAATTTTGGGCCACTTTTTTTCTGAAAAGATTTTTAACGAAACCCATTATCCTTTATTTAATCTCAACATCAAGATACCGTACTTTGCTTTTCTATGTTTTCTCCATTGTGAAATTTTGGGTTTAAAAAGGAACACGTGTATTTAAAAATGAAAGGGAAATTTTTCAAGGAATTTTTCACACCTCCCAAAAATAATAAACACATCCACAATCTCCCTTTCCCAAATCACAATGGGTGCAAACAAAAACAGAAGGGAAAACACATACCGATTTTCAAATCCAACCATATATAAAATTAGCTATCTAGGGGGATTTTGGGGACCCCATAGAAATCCCCTTGGGTTTTGCAAATAAATTTTTTCACCAAAAAAGAAAAAAAAAAAATTTTTTTAGTACAATTTTTTAACAATGACCTCAAAAAACTTTTAAAAACGCCCTATCTAGATTGGATTTTTCCTTTTTTAAAGCTTCACGTGCTGCTTGCAGCCCCCGATCCAAAGGGGGATATTAGAAAAAGAGGGATTTAATATCCCAGGGGAGCCATGATGGGGACTTTTGTATGGTCCCCATGGGTTTTTTCCCAAAAGGGCCGGGGGAATTGCCCTGTATCTTTTAAGCAAGTTTAAAATGACGATCAACCTGTTTTTTTTTAGGGAAAACTCCACTTTTATTGCTAAGGGTTCCAAAACGGAAATTTACCCCGGGGGAAAAAATTGGTCTCCCGGGCGGATTCCCAAAAGGGCTTGGGGGACCTTAGGGGCCAAAAAAGGGTGGGAACTCTTTAGTGTCCCTAATCAAAAGAATTTTTTTTGGGTTTTTTTCTGTACTGAAAGGGAAAATTGAAAAGCCCTTTTCCCCTTGTTTTTTTTGAATAGTTTTTTTGTATCTCTTTTTTTGGGGTCTTTAACTAAAGGAAGATAATGTTTTTATCCGTTAGTTGGGAAAACAGGGTTCCCCCAAATATTGGGTACGGGTTTATAAGGGGCCTTTGCCCCTCCTTTAAACAGCCTTCCTTACAATACCCCCGCAAAAACCCCGTTTTAAATTTTTCTTAGTGCTTTTTTTTTTTTTTATGGGTTAAAGTTTCCCTTTCCCCTTTTTTTGCTATTTTTTCCCTAGGAAACCCCATATCAAATACTTCCCTTTTTTCCCCTGTTTGTTCAAAGACTTTTTAAGGTCTTAAAAATTTAATTTCCGGGTCAAAAATTTCTTTTTTCCTTAATTTTTTAGGAACAAATGGGATTCCCTAGCCCCAATCCTGTTTTTTTTTCGTTGAAAAAAAATTTTTTTAAACGGAAAAAATTTTTACAAATTTTTTAGAAGCCACCTGGAAATCAAAAAATTTTAAACGAGAAAAAAGGGGAAAAAATTAAGCCTTTGGGTTTATAATGGGAAATTTTTGCTGTGGGAAAAAATGTTTATCAAAAAATGTTAAATAAGTAAAATCCTCTAAGTTTCTTTCTTTGGTTCGACCCAATTTGTTTCCCCTTTTTTTTGGCCCCCCTCTCTTTTCCCCCCACTGGGCTCCAAAAGTTCCCGGGGTTTTCTCCTGTGATGTTGATTTTTCTAAAAAAATTTTTTATTTTTTCCCTTTTTCTTGTTTGTTAATCTAAGTTTTCCCTTTTAACACTCCAATCAGAAAACCCCCCCGATGTAGATGCGTTATCCAAGTTGTTCTTATTTTGTTTGGAAAAACCCATTAGCCCGCGATTTTTAGTTGGCCTCCCCGCCCATTTGTAAACACGTCCATGTAAATAATCTTTCATATCATGTTCAAAAATTTTTTTAGCTTAATCTGTAGTTTTGTTTTTTTTTAAAATTTTTTCCCAAAAAAAAGTAGTGAAATTTCCCTTTTTTGCGTTTTTTTGAAATGCCTGCAGGCCCTTGTTTTCCCTTTAAAATTTTCCCCTTTAAGATTACTAATTTTTCTTTGTCTGATGTTCACCAATTTTCCCCAAATTTCACTTCTATAATAAAAGGATCTTTAAAGTTTGTCATCCAATGAAGGGTTTCAAAAAACCCCCATTAAGAAAAAATACACATGTGAATCAAAAGCAGTAATATATACTAAAAAAATCCATCGGAAAAGTTTTATATTGGGCCAAAACCCGCAAAAAATCAAAATTTGCCTTAATGAACCCAAAAAGTGCAATTTGGGAAATACAAAAAACAAAAAAACAAAAAAACTCAGGGGAAGGGAAGTTGAGGCCCGTAACAAATAAAAGCTTAAAAGGAGAAACCTCTGTAGCAAAAACACTTTTTTGAAACAAAGAAAATAATGTATCAGATTTAAATGGGTATTTTTGTAGTTTAAAAAGGGAAAAAATGTAGATCAGATTAAAAATTTCAGCTACTAAAAAGGGGAAAAATACGGGAAAATGTCCCTTTATTCCCAAAAACCCCCAATGGACCAATGAAGAATTGAGTTTCAAAGTGTTTTTAAAATAATTTCTTTTTGTTTAAAACCAAAGGGGTTTAAACCCGAAAGGGTTAAACAACCCTATAAAAAGGGAAAGGCAAACCTAAACACGGGAGGGTTGAGAAAGAGGGCGTTGAACCCTTTTAAAAAGTTGCACCCTTTCGGCGTTACAAAACCGGGCCGGAATTTTCCATCTGCTCCTCATCTAAAAAGATCGCTTCAAAACTCTATGGAAGTAAATTTTCCTTTTTTGTTTTTGCAAAAAAATCTACTTTGTCCCGCTATGACGTACCCATAATTTCAATGCTTTTAACTGAAACCCTTTTAAAAAAGCTATTGTTTACAATAAAGAAAAATGATATTTCAAGAAATACGGGGCCCAAAAGAAAATTCCCTTGTGAAATGCCCAAATATAAGGGTCCAAAGGGAAATTCCAATGTGGGGAAACCCATGAGGGGTTTTGTTGCTAAAAAATGTGGTTAAACCCGGAAAAAGGGTAACGAAATTTTTTAAAGGCCTATTTTGAACCCATAAAAATTTTTTTATTTTTGCCCGTGTGCAGACTGTGGGATGGGGTGTTTTTTTTTCGGGGTGATTGAAGTTTTATTTGGGGACCATTATGCGGGGCAAATGATGCCAAAGTTCACTTTTTTTTAAGGTTTTTGTGAGATGTTTTGAAACAAAATAAAACAACTTTTAGTGTTTTTTATTTTTTAAAATTTTTTTTAAGCGGTCATGTAAAGGGATTTTATGGGCATGGGAGCTTTAAATCAGCAGGTCAATACGATTACACTGATACCCAATTTGTATTTTTTTTTATGTTTTAACTGTTTTTATACAATAAAAAACACTTTTATTCAACCAGGAAAATACGTTTTTGCATCGCCATAGTCCGAGAGCCATAACTTTTAAATTTTTCTGTGCTTGGAGTGTGTAGGGACTTGATTTTTGCAAGATGAGTTGACGATATAATTAGTATCATTTTTGGGGGGACAATGATTTATGATCGCTTTTAAATCCAATTTTTTTTGGAGGCCAGGTGAAGAAAAATCTGCAATCCTAGTAGTGTTTTTTATTTTTATTTTTAACAGGGCTCACCATGCAGTATCCGTGAAAATTTAGCTTTACTCTTTGGGTCATTTTCTACGATTATGGCGATTTATATAGTTTTTTTAAGCTGAAGCACTTTAAAAAAAAAGAAAAATGTTTTTAGTGTGTAAAACAATATTTATGCATCAGCATCTTCTGAGAGCTATACATTTTCTATTTTTCCGGGATAAAAGAGCGTATGAGGACTTTTTTTTTTGTGGGATGAAAATGACGTTTTAATTGGTACAACTTTGGCGTTTATAGGGGTTTTTGATCGCTTTTTATTCCATTTTATATGCTGCGGGATTGAACAATAATCTTAATTCTGTGATTTGTTTTTTTTTTACGGCGTTCAACGTACGGGTCTATTAACATGACAGATTTATAGGGCAGGTCGTTACGCATGCGACGGGTACCCAAATATGGGTACTTTATTTTATTTTTGATCATTTTTGGGGCGATTGGCGTTTGTAAAGGGGAAAAGGGCGTTGTACGTATTTTTTTTTTATTTTTTGTGTTTTACATGTTTTTCACTTTTTTTTACTTTTTTTCACGTTATTTTTTTACTTTTCCCCATAGGGGATTTGAATGAGAGATCTAAAGATCTCTCATTCAATAGGAATCAGTACAAAGATAGTTGCTATGACTGGTACCTATGGTCACTGTCAGTCACTATGCCGGGTCATGACCACAGGGCATGGCCGGGCGTCGTGGACGTCATAGAAAACCCGGAAAGGGCATTCTCTGCCCTGTGGTGTCTGGGGGGCAGGTTTCCGGATCGCCCAATCCGTGCGCGCTGCTGCCGACAGAGACGCAGGAGGAGCGATCTCCTCCTGGTTTCTCTTAATTTGTTGCGGCACAATTAAGGGGTTAACCGCCCCCCCCTCCCCCCCGGAGCGATCCGGGGTCGGGGCCGACGCTGCGGGATTTCAGCAGTAATATAAAGCTGACACCCCGCGCCGATCGCGCGAAATCTGCCTTAGAGTTCGCGCGATCCTCAGGACGTATCCATACGTCCAGGTGCGTGAACCCCCAAACCACCTGGACGTATGGATACGGCCAAGGTCGTGAAGGGGTTAATGAGGTATCGATGGGCTCTCGTTTTGATCCCGCCTTCCTGAGGGCATACATTACAGTGATTCCGAAGGAGGGCAAGGATCCCACTCTGTGCCCCAGTTATCGCCCTATTCCCCTTATAAACACTGACGCCAAGCTATTTGCTAAACTGATCACATTACGCCTTAGTCCACTTCTGGACACTCTTATACACCTGGACCAGGGTTTGGGGTTTGTTCCCTCAGGGAGGCAGGGATAACACCCTTAAAACCTTCACCATCCTTCAACAAATTCACTCTCTTAAACTCCCCTGTGTACTTCTCTCGTTAGATGCTGAGAAGGCATTTGATCGTGTGGACTGGTCATTCCTGCAGGGGGTACTGGAGCAATTGGGTCTGGGCCCGGCAATGCTGAATCGTATTTCAGCTCTTTATCTTTCTTCCCCAGCACGGAACCCGGGGGTCAAACGGGGGAGTTTCTTTTCCCCCCTTTGAGGGGGGCCCAAGGGGTCCCAGGAAAGGGTTCCGTTGTCCCCCCTGCTCCTTTTCTTGTGAGGGAAAACCCTTATGCGGCCCCATAAGGCAGACAACCCCTTTTGGGGAATCTGTTTTTGCGGGGACCGGCAAATTAAATGCTGGGGCATTTGCGGAGGGTTTTGTGTTTTTCCCTCAGATCCCCTTTTTTTCCTGCCGGGGGGGGGCCTTAGAGTTTTGCGGGAAATTAGGGGGCCCACAGCCCAAAAATCAACTTGCCCAAAAGAGGGGAGCTTTTTTTGGGGGTTTATCGCGGTGGGCCGGGGGGGACCGCGGAGTCTTCCTTCCTTTTCCCGGGTTTCCCCTCCTTTAAGTCCCTTTGGGGTACATTTTTCCTGCGGCTTGGTTTTAAGATTTTTTTGGGGGCTTAATTCTCCCTTTTTGTTAAATATTAGGGGGGGTAAATTTGGGGGTGGGGACAGGGGGGGATTCCCATTTGGGAAATTTTGGGGGGTTATCAATTTTCTTAAAAAAAAGGGAAAGGGTCCTCCCCCCCCCTTTTTGTTTTTTTTTAAAAATTATTCCTATTGTGCTGCCCAAATCATATTTTGTTGCTTTTTGGGGGTTTTTAAATGATCTGGGGCTTTGGGGTGGGCGCAAAAACCCCCGGCTTTCTTTTTTCTTACTCACAACCCCAAAATATGAGGGGGGGGCTTAGCTCTCCCAGATTTTTCATTGGCCCCCCACTATGACCCGGGGTTTTTGACTCTTTCCAAAATTTTTAACTTTGGAAGTAGGGGGTTCAGTTTTAAAATCTCTATTGTAGGGGAACCTCGGGGGGCACGTTACCCGGCGGGACCTTTTTTCTATGCCGGGGGAAAAAATTTGGGTTTCTTTTTTTCCCCGTGGTGACTCGGGCCACTATCTTTTTTTGGGGAAAAAAAAATTCCCCTCAAAAAGGGATTTTATTCCGACCGGGGGCCCGGGGGTGCCGATGGGGGGTTTAACCCGGGAATTTAAAAAAACCTATCGGGGGGGCCTTTAAATAGAATTGTTGGGGAAAATAAAAAAATCCCCAAACCCCCCGATCTTCGGGGGGTTTCTTTTTTGGAATTTCTTTTAAAGATTACCAAAAACTACCCGGGGGATCTAAAAATTTTTAAAGGGGGTTTTTTTTCCAAAATTAAAAATTTATATCAGCGGGGAAGAAGCCTAAAAAACCCCTTTAAAACAACCCCGGGGGTTTTGGCCCCACGGGGCCCCTCTCCCCTTTTTGGGGAAAGTGGGTGTAGGGGGCCCCAGCGGGGAAAAACTTTTGGCCCTTTCGAATATATAATTTTTTTACTGCCAAACAGTGGGGACAAAACCCCCTTCCAGGCGAGTTGGGGGTGGGTTGGGAGAGGGAACGGGAAAAGGGATTTTGGGGGGAAGGGAGGGAAAAATTTTTTTCTTACTCACAAATCATCTGTCTCTGTTTTTAAAGCGCAGGGAAACTAACTATAAAAAATTGGGCACCGTGGTTTTTAGAGTCCCAGCCCTTTTTACAAATTCCCCCACCCGGGCCTCCCACAAAAATGCTGGCGCTTTTTCAGGCCCGGGCATTTGGGGCCATGGGCCCATGTTTTGGGGGAGCTGCCCGGGGGGAAACCAAACCCCCCTGGGCGCAAATAAGGAGCCCTTTTAAAACGCTTCACGGGGAAAAAAGATTGGGGGAATGTTTTTGCAAAACCCGCTCCTCTTCCAGATTTCCTCTCCCGACCTTTGCCCCTTTGGACCACTTGCTCTCAATTTTTTTATTTCCCGGTGTAAAAAAGGTTTTTTCCTCGGCTCCCCCACTTTTAGGGGGTCTTTTAAAATCTTTCCCGGTGCAAAAAGGTTCTGCATACAGAGGTTGGGAAGGGGTTGCGGAAAAGATTTCCCCCCAGTGGCAATAAAACATCTGCCCGGGCCCGGGGGAAAATTGGGGAAATCTTCTCCCCTCTGCCCCTTTCGCTCCCCTGCTTTTTAAAAAGGGTCTAGGCCCCCCCCTTCCCCTCGTTTGTTTCTCACTTGTTTGGGGGATGGTTTACTGATTGGCAGAAACCCTGAGAAAGTTTGCCCCCACCCCCCTCGGTTTTTTTGTTGGGTTTTTTATCCCTTTTTTTTTCCCCTTTTTTCTTTTACTGGCTTAAAAATGTGCTAATAAGCGAAAATTGGGTAAATCTAAACTCAGCATCAATAAGGAAAAAAGTTATGCCAAAATGGGGGTCCCTCCCGGGCCCCCCCCCCCCTGGGGAAGGGGGTTCTCTATTTTATCCTTTGGGGTGATTTTGCATTTTTAGATACTCTTTTGAATTTGGTTGGTCATACTAGTTTTTGTTTCTGATGCTCTGGACTTTTTACTTGGTATCTCTGGTAAAATTTGTTTTAAAATTTTTCCTGTTAATTTTTATGTTCATTTAAATTTTGTAACAACACTGGTTTTAAATTTTTTATGGAAAAATTTATTATTTTTTTGTTACAAAATATGTTTTTCTAATATCCATTTTGAATTTTTAAATAAAGCTCTTTTTAATTTAGGAAAAAAAAAAAAAAAACGGGAAGGGGTTACCTAAGTGAAATGTGGGGGGGTTTAAAACCCCTTTAATGTCACCCCACAGTTTTGGCATAAGACTTCACCAAGGAGCGGAGCCTAAGGACCCCTTGATCTTCAACCTCAACTCGTTCAAAGGGGGGTTTTGGACCCCACTGAAAAGGGAGAACCCCTCAAATGGGGGTCCCGGGGGGAGACGGCGGCTTGGGCAGAGTACCAGAAGGGTCAGAGATTGGTTTTGTATTTGGGGTTTACGGGTAAAAAGGGTTAAAGGGCCCGGGGATCGTACAATTAAAATTTCACGGGCCCGAAAAATTCAGGCCCAGGAAAGGAAGTTAAAAAGGAAAAGAAAAGGGTAAAGGGAACCCTGGGGGTAAAACTACAAAAAATTTCCAAAAAGAAAAAAAACACATGAAAAAAAGAAACCCAACAAAAATGGCAAGGTAGCAGGGGGGGGGCAGGAGCATTTTAAAGAAAGAAAAAGGGCTCCAAGCTTTGGCCTGGGGAAAGCTAAATTTGGGGGAAACCCCCGGGGCCCTAAAAAACCAAGGTCCCTGAAACAGCGGGGAAAAGCCGACGGAAAGGGGAAAAGAAAAAGGGGGAAAAAAAAAAAGTCTAAACCCGGGGGAACATTTTTCTGGGCGCAGCCCACACATGGCATTTGGGGAAATAAGAGGGGTGAGCAGAAAAGGGAAAAAACAGGGCGTGACCGCACCCTGGGGGATAGGGGAAAACACCGCTTTGAAATTTACTCGGGGTAAAATCATATGTGTGACATTATTGTAAAGCATTCTGTTGCATTTTGGTGTTTTGGCCACAAGTCCAGTCTCCGGAAAACGGTGTATGCAAATGATAGAATGGATAGAACATGTCTGGGGGGGCATGGGCAGACCCCATTTTGGAAGGAAAAAGGGGAAGAAAGACAAAGAGAAGGAGGGGGGAACAGATGCTGGTTTGAAATTGACTGGGCTTTCTGCTCCTTTTTGGGCTCAAAGTGTGAAACCCCCAAAAGAGAGAATTTTAAACGGGCAAAAGGAAAAACACTCTGCAGAGACTGAAGAAGGGGACTAAATCTTGGATGCGACTTCAACAGCGGGGATCATCACCCAAGCAGCAACGCCGGCCATGAAAAGGTATACCGGGTCAAAGAAAGGTGCACGCCAACAAAACTAGGCTGTGTCCCGGCCCTGTTAGTTAGTTAGGAAAGTTTTGGTTTCAGGCCCCATAGGGGGTTTTACCCAAAATAGCCTCCTGATTGGGGGACAGGGTTTGGGCTTTTTTATGATGTTATTTATGCAACTGGGGGTTTTCCCTGTGAGAGGATCTTTTTTTATTTTAAAAGTCTGGGGCGCGGGTAGAGGGTTTTAAAATGTAGGTCTGTGCCCACCGCCGCCGCTTTTTTGAACTCCCCAACCACGATTGTTCCTGCCTTTGTTTGGTTTTAAAAGGGGTTTAGGGGGGTGTTGGGCCCTTTCTGAACCCCATGAGTAGGTAAACTGATCGTAACCAGGGGACACACTCCCGGCGCGCGTGTGTGGCAAGGGGCCTTTGGGTTCCATTTTGTCTTGTGTGTTTGGGGATTTTGTTCACAATGCTTTTCAAAAAGTTCAGTAAAAACTATGGGTTTTTTTAAACTGGGTTGAGTCTTTTCTTTGTCCTAACTTTCGCTGTTTCCGGGAACCCTCCCCGGGTGTAGCTTAAAAACTTGGCATAGCAGGCGGATACGCGAACCGTTAGGACGGGATGCGCGGGGGGGTTTTCCCCCCGGCGTCATGGCGCCGGCCAAGCCAAGTTCGGGGGTCCCCATAATGCTCCCCCCAATGATTATGTTCCTGGGGTCTTTTACAACCCCCCCAAATTGAGGGAAAAAAAATGACACTGCGGGGGACGGACAAAAAAAGGGGTTTGCGAGTGCATTTAAAAATATGAAAACCTAGTTTCCAGAACTAGGGGGGAGATAGCCTTGGGTGCCTTAGAGGGGGATTAAGGACAGTGTGGTACGGCCCGAGTCTGAGAGGGACACACGGACAAAAATTCTCCCTGCTGGAAGGAGCCCAAGGGGGGCGTGCCAAGGTGGTGCATTGCGAAGCCATTCTTCAACCGGCCGCAAAGAGGGGGTGAGACCCTCATGCAGTACTCTAATCCCTACGGAATGTTGAATGAAAAAAGGGGGGGCAAGACCCAGGGACCTGGGGGTTTTTAGGAAGGGGATAAATTTTTCTAAGAGATCGTTTTTGGGGGGACTTTACAAAATCCTTACGTGACAAATTGCAAGAGATGACCCGGAATGACGGCTGCCGACGTTTTAAGTGTTTACTTAGCCGCTGTGGGAGGGAAAAAAAAAACCCACCCCTAATGGGAAAGGCCGTCATAGTGCCCAAGCAAGGAGGACCGGGAGCTAGGGTCTTTACGGTGTGGTCCAGGGTTTTTTCGGAAGAGGGGGAGAATTCGGTCGGAAGGGGCCCCGATGAAGGGCAGAACGGCACAAAACCCCGAAGTGACCCCAGCTTCCCCCCGCACCTTTCGGAAACTTTCCCCGGGGGGGTCCCAGCAAGGGGGACAGGGCCCCACGGGGATTAGGGGGCTCTCTGCTGGGGTTGCCCAACATATGGCCACATCGCCAGGGGAGTGTCTTGAACATGTAGAGGCAAGCCCGGGTTAAACCCACCGACCGCGCGTAGCCTGGCGTCCCGTGGGGTTTTCAAGTAGCTAACCCCCAGTGAGGAGAGACCCCTTGCAGCAGTCCCCTTATGGAAGCCGAGGGGGGGTTTGAAGGCCAAAAGTACGTTTCCTATTGACAGGGTCAAGGGCACCCTGATGCCATGGATTCTTTGAGCGAACTTAGGCACATGATGGGCGGGAAAAAAGGTACGTCATTGGGACAGCACCCAAAAATTGGGGAAAATGGCGTGCAAGGGGTAGCTGGACAGTCCGACTTTGGGGCAAAACTCGGCAAAAAAAGGGGGTGGTGCTAGTGGAAACACCCTTCCGCCGGGGGGGTGGATGTAACACGGGGTTGAATGTGCTCAGAGACTTGGTCACCACTCTACGCTAAAGGGGGCAAGAAATTGGAGAGGCCACCAGCACCGGCCCCCTCAGAAGGTCCTACAACAGAGGTGGGACTGCTTGCGAAAGAGCCCAATCCGGTCGGCCCATTGGGGGGTGAAGGGCCGTTTTAAAGCCCTGTCAAGATCCCCCCACGACAGAACAGGATTTATGTTGCCGGGGGGAGCGGACGGGAATTGAATAGGGGGGAAGTCTTTATTTAACCAAAATAATAACTTAAGGTCACGCCACCTGGGCTTGTATGGTCTGGGGGAAAAAGGAAAAACCAGGTCTGTAATTATAGAAGATAATCCATGCACCATCGAAAATAAATTTTATTTTAGGAAATTTATTTTCAACGTATAGAAGGATCATAGCACAAAAAATTGGGGGATTTAAGCAATCACTACTATACTCAATAAAGCTTTCAATAGGTTTCAATACAGAATAGAATCTAGATGTCAAATAGGAGGTCAACCGTTTCGTCAATTTAGCCTTTTATCAAGGAATCTGTGAAGAATAGAGAAGAAAAATACCAATGGATATCAAACTGTGTCATAAGGTTAATGCTGTAGTGAAGTGGAAAAAAAGTTAAGGAAGAGAAAGGAAAAACGGGGGAAAGGAAGGAGGGAAAAGGGGGAGGGGTGGGGAGGAGACAGTGAGGGTTGTGAAAGGAAGGGTTGCATTACAAAATGGAAAAAAAAAAGGGGGGGGGGGGGGGGAATGAGATATAGGTGAAAAGGAGAACAGATAAGAAGATTGGGAGATAGCAGGGAAATATGTGAAAGAAGAGGAGGATAGGGAAAGGAAAGGGGAGGGAGGAGAGGAGAGAGATTGTGAAATTAGAAACAGTGACACATTGAGATTGGATTAAAATAAAGAACGAGGATTAAGGGGATAGGAAGTAAGAGATGACCGTAGAGGTTAGAATCGTACCTAGGGTCGGTTTTTTGAGGTAGGTTTTAAGGTGTTGACTTAATGTAGAAAAAATAAATATGAATATGGCTTTTATAAGAGTGGCCTGCTAGGTGAGGAATAGAAGGCATAAAGTTATAGGGGACACCATGTAGCTAGAAAAGTTAGAAAGGAATAGGGATCTATATCTTACCACTAGGATTTATGTGCGGTAATATCGGGCTTCTCCCAAAGGGGCATAAATAAAGCCCTTGAGGAAATAGGCGTTTTCTTTAGGAAAATAATGGAGGAGAACGCGCATGTTTAAAATAAAGCATACAGGGAATATAGAAAACGTATAAGGAGTTGGTAAGTCTGAAGATGAAGGAATGAAGGGAGATAAAGACATACCTGAGGTGTAAGGAGATAGGACGTGACTTCCGGAGGTAAGTGTTAGCCGCCAGACTGATTGAACCAGTCTCACAGGAAGGGTCACAGGAGAACCGTTTCTTCCACTGGTAGCTCGGGCCCTTGCCACCGTGAAAAAAGTGAGAATAATGGGTTGTGTACCTGTGAGATGCTCAATGTATTCGGTCAGCGAGGGGTTATCCATTCCCACAAAATATTCTGATAGCTGAAGGTCTACGTTCCTGGAGGAGAGAAGATTGGAAAAGGGAAGGAGGAGAAGAGAAGATAATCTTTCGGGCGGGAGGAAGGAGAGGAGGAGGGAGAGGGGGGGAGGACTTTACTGCTATTGATGACCAAGAGGGGTCGGCCTGCATGGACCTATTGCAAGTAGGGGGGGTCCAAACAGAGTGAAACCTCCAATTAGCGGCGGAATGGGTTTGGCCGAGTGGATGCCATTGGCCCAAATGGGGGGTTGACCTCGGGGCCTCTTACTCGGGGGGGCAACAACAGTTGCTGGAAACAATACACCTTTGGGAATTGCAGGAAGGCGGGTTCTCAAGGACATGGATGAAGACTTTGGTGTGACTTCTTCCATTGGAGCACGAAATCCCTACGAGGCCAATGCTTTGCCAATCAGAGAAAGGTAGGTTTTACCGGCCACAAATCCCACCAAAGCTGTACCAGGAAAAGTGAAAGATATGGTGGACAGCATGCTGGAGAGGGGAAGGAGAAAGGAACAAGGGAAACGGGTAGTGATGATCCAAGAGAGTCAAGTCCCTGGGCTGCGCCGGTTTTTTTGTGATCTTGGTGCGAAAAAAAAAAAAAAAAAAGAAAAAAAAAAAGAAAAAAGAAAAAAAAAAAAAAAAAAAAAAAAAAAAAGAAAAAAAGAGAAAAAAATTAAAAAAAAAGATGGATAAAGTCTCAGGTTCTGTGTAGTTTACCAAAAGCTGATTGCCCCCCAGACTGTTCGTTGAGCCTATCACTCCCACGGAAATTTGAAGAATCACTGTCCGCTCTAGGTCATTCAAAGTTTTTCTCGAACTCTCGACTTGGCCAGCGGAATACTGGCAGGTACCGGTGGGCTAAGAAGGGACAGGCAAAGACAGGCCTTTATCCTACCTATGGGGCTTATTGGTTCAAGTCGGATGCCATTTTGGCCTGTCTAATGACCAGGGACATTCCAGAGGCTGATGATGGAGCATGTCTGGGGGATCTTATCCTTTGAGTTCGGTTGCTGATCTACTGGGACGAAATGTAGGGGCTGTTCGGGGTGGGAGACTCCTTGAAGGGACCATCTTCAGAATTGTGGCAGGTCCTCTGGAACGGATACGGGGACCACGGGGCTCAGATTAAAGCCTAAGGAGAGTAAGTGTCAACTCTTTTTCAACAGCGGGATTAGAGTATTTGTGGGCAGGTGGCCACCTCGGAGGGGGTCAGCCGGCCCCCAGTAGTAAGGTGGAGGAGGCAGTTCAAAGTGGCCTCGGCCGTGTACAATACGTGAGGTACAAGATTCCTGGGGCTGGCCGGGGAATATTACCGGAAGGTTTTTTTTATACCCCGCTTCGACTCTTCTGACAAAGCTCCCTTAAATGAGCTATTGAGAGGTACGGTGGGGGGCCCAAAGAAACGCCCTATTGAGTGGGGGACCACGGCAGCAAAAAAAAAAAAGCATTTGACTCATGTGAAAGAGACGCTGACCAGTGTGCTCCGAATTCTGGCCTAGCACGGTTTGATACTCCTTTCTGTTGTATTATGATGGAAGGTCTACATGGGTTGGGGTGGCCGCCGTGCTGTCCCAGGTCCAGGAAGGGCGAGGAGGAGGGAAGAGAGAGCGGGAGGAGGAGTTAAAGAGGAGAGTGGAGAAGACGAGAGGAGAAGGAGAGAGGAGGAGGGGAGGAGAGGCGAGAGAAGAGGTGGTGAGAGAGAGAAGGAGGCGGGAGTGAGGAGAGGGAAGAGAGAGGAGGAGAGAGGGAGAGAGGGAGGGAAGGGAGGATGAGAAGGAGGAGAGAGAACGAGAAGAAGGAGGCGGTGTGAGCGTGGAGGAGGAGTGAGTGAGGAGAGTGGAAAGAGAGAGAGAGAGAGGAAGAGAGGAGGAGGGAAGAGTGAGTGAAGGATGGGAAGGAGAGAGGGGGAGAGGAGTAATGCCTATGCTGGCGGTCTCTTTTTGAGAGGTTAGAGCGCTCAATCCCCGACAATTATAGCCTCCTTTAAAGTTGGAACTTATTGGCCATGGTATGGGCCCCTTGACCATGACAGAAAGATTTTGCAGTGTACCTGACTGGTGGCAGAGGTAGACGTCATGACGGTATGTCCTTTTTCCAGTGGCACTGTGGGGATGATTGGCGTTGCGTGGTGCCCGGGTGCTGTGTGGGGGGGCCCGTCGAGCATAGGTCCTTGGACTCTGGTTGGGCCGTGCAGGGTGGGTATTAGGGGAATTGCCGAGGCCATCTCTAGGGGTCCTGGTAGGTCGTCCAGCTCCACAGGGGGGTCGTTTAGAGGGTGTTGACAAGTAAGGCACGTCCTGGGGCGGTGTCCGTGGGTCCAGGGACGTGGCACATCAGTGGGGGGGGACCGTCTGGGAGGGATGCCGATGGTGTTGGAAAAAAAGACAGTGGCTGATTGGCTGAGGGTCAAGATGGTTGCACAGATATACGGAGGAAGGTGAAGGGGTGGGTACGGTTTCTCGGTATTCTGGCCCCGGCCAGGGGGACGAAGAAGGCAGGCCAGCTGACTCATGGAGGGGCACAAAAACATAAGCTGTTGAGGCATGGGGGAATAAGCTGAGTGTTTCCCCAGGGTCTCCTGTGCCGGACCATTCACTTACAATCAGAGTTACAGCAACGCAAACAGATTGTTATCCCCTGTCATTGGGACAGAGGACTGCGCGGAGAAGCACATGAGAAAACGGCGCACATTTTTGGGAAGAGAGGTGACAAAACCTAATAAGTGGCTTTTCATGACTAGTGTACTTGCCCTGATTGTTAAGCATGGTGTTGAGGCTTGCCTCAAGTGTCTTCCGGTGGGTTAGTAAGAGCACTGAACAGCGGGCTTCCATTCAGACCATTCCGGACATTCTGCCGCCCCTAGAAGCTCTTGATGATTGACTAAGTTGTTAGAATTGGGTACTCTACTATGGGCATTCGTACTGTTTGGTCATGTCAACCATTTCACTATGTATGGCGGTTGGCTGTACCCACTAGGGTTCAGGACTGCAGAGGTCTGCATGGCTGTGACTTTGAAGCGGGTCTGCAAAGCACTTTATACAGGTGTTTGGATGCCAAGGAGATACATTCCGACCAAGGGGGGCTTTGTTTCTTCAAGGGGCTATAATGATGCGAAAACTGTACCAGTTGTATGGGTTTTGTGCGTTCCTGTACTACACCGTATCATCCGTAGGGGGGGAACGGAGCATTGTGAGCGGTTTAAACCGCACCTTATCCAATGCTGCGGACTTTAGAGGGACAGCAGGAGCTAGGTGGCCTGCTGAGGGTGAGTACCTGCTGAGCTGATGTGGGCCTTCAACATAGGGTGCACAGTACACGGGGGTTACTCCCCACACATGCCGATGTTCGGTGGAGGGAGGGGGGACAGGGGGTTCGAGAGATTGGGAGTCTCCACATGCCCAGTCCGTTGGAACAAACCATTCAGCACCAGTACCACGGCCTGGGCCCAGGAACACTGCCGCCGACTGGGAGGTTTGGTGCAACAAGGTTGTAGGGAGAGCGGTCAGAAACAAGAGTGAGGTGCATCCTAACCCGCGGCCCGTTGGTGCTTCAGGTGATGGGGTCATGGTTCAGGGTTAAGAGGCATCTGGGAAAGTTGGAATGGGAGGTGGGAGGGGAGGCAAAGTCCCATATGTGGTCAGAGAAGGGTGGACCCTTGCCATCCCAGTCTACGAGGTAGTAGAGCGATTGGGGGCAGGGGGCCGATCCACGAAAATCTGCACAGAAATATGTTGAGGCGCTGTTGATTTTGAAGTGCTGTAACTACGGCCCGAAAGTACCTACCCCTGTCCAGCAGCCTCCCTTAGTTGAGGAATGGTGGCGTCTCGGGTTCCAGTGTCAATACTGAGGTTCCAGTTGTGTCCAAGCTTTGCCACCTAGAGAGAGATGGGGCAGTCAAAGGTATTCCCCCAGGAGCCTAATAGCCCCACGTAGGGACACCCAGGTGCAACGCTGGTGTACCCCCACAGCGCTATGCGCAAGAGAGTTTGTGGTGGGGAGGGTTGTCGAGGACGCCAACTCTAGTGGCGGGTTGGGTTGGTGGTATGTGGGGATAGTGGAAACGCCGCATTGTATTTATCAGTAAAATCATTGTGTGAATTATTTGTAAGCATTCTGTTGCATTTGGTTTTTTGGCCACAAGATGCCACTGGTCTCTCGGAAATGGGTATGCAAATGATAGACAGTTGACTAGAGGCATTGACTGGACGGCATGTGGCAGCGGCCCATTTTGGAAGGGATACAAGGAAGAAGAAAGGTTATTTAAAGAGGAAGGCAGGAGGGAAACAGATGCTGGCTGAAGATTGACTGGGCTTTCCCTGCTCCGTTTGGTGCTCCCAAAAGTGTGGAGAAAACCCCCACAAAGAGGAGGAAAGTGTAACTGTGCGCATTGAAGGAAAGGAAAAGAACATCTTCTGCAGAGAGAGGACTGAGAGAAGCGATACTCTTGGATGCGACCTTCAAAACAGCAGGGATTCATCACCCCAGAGAGCAGCAACTGCCTGCCATTCGAAAAAAAAAGAAAAGGTATAAACGGGGTCAAAGGGAGAAGCGTGCACGCCAACAAAACTAGGACTGGTGTGCAGGGCCCTGACTAGTCTAGTTATGGAAAGAGATTTGGTTTTCAGGCCATAGGTGTTTATCCCCAACTACCCTCCCTGATTCGGGACATTGGGGGATTGGGGTTGTTATAGCTCTTGTATTTATGCAACTGGGGTTCGCATTGGGGAGAGGATCTGTTTATGTGTATATGTATGGGGGGGGACAGCGGGGTTAGAGCTGGTTAAATTGTAAGGCGTCTGTGCCCACCGCCGCACGCTTTTTGAACTGCACCCACACACGATTTGTTCCTGTCCTTGTAGGTATTTAAAAAGGGGTTTTAGCGGGGGGGGGTGTTCGGCCTTTCTGAACCCCATGAGTAGGTAAACATGATCGTGCATCCAGAGACACACTCTCGGCGACGCGCTGTGTGTGGCACAGGGGCCTTGGTTAACCACTTTTGTACATGTGTGTTTGGGAGGATTTGTTCACAATGTTTTTCTGAAAAGTTAAGTAAACTATGGGTTGTTGTGTGTTGAACTGGTAGTTGGAGTCGTTTTCCTTTGTCCGTCGTAACTTCGCTGTATTCCGGGAACCCTACCTCGGTGCTCAGCTTACAGCCCTATGCAGCAGCACGGCCCATGACAGTATTCCCTTTTAGGATCCACCTTCTTTTGGGAAAATAGCGCTTATAGACCCTAAGGATAATCTGCGAACCATCAATGTTCTGTGCAGGTTCCCATGATCTCTCCTCCAGATCGGATCCCTTCCAGTCAATGAAGTAGAAGGTCCTTCCCTTAGAGTGCTTGACGCACAGTATGTCCTTAACTTCTTAAGTGTTCTCGAGTTCCGTGATAGAGGGAGTTGTCTCTTACTTACAAGAGAACTGGGTTGGAGTACCAGACTGCCTCTCCCTGAGCAGGATCATATTAAAGAAGGTTTTGATATTTCTCAAGGAACGGGTGGGTAACTGTTAGCTGCTGCAGAACTGGATTATTGACTTGGTGTAACACCGGTAAGGGTCCTGAAAAGCATGGCGCCAACTTGAGGCTTGGGAACCTTAACCGAATATGCTTAGAGGCAAGTTCCCGGGTTTGAAGACTGGATGAGGTCTACAAGATTTGTCTGCTTGTTACTTAATTCAAGCAGCAACCTGTAGTAGGCACTGATGGGTGTCCTGCCAAATGGGATGAAGCCCCAGAGTTGAGATGAGTCTCCATACGGAAAAGGAGAAGAAAGGGAAAGCCAGGGGAGGAGAAAAAATAAAAAGGAGAGAATAAAGGTAAGAGGGAGATGACCTCAGATGTTGCTCGTTCACAATGAAAAAGGGAGAGGAGGCCTTGAAGGATTTCTTCTTCATGGTTTTTATATAGGGGAGAAGCTAGGCCAACCAAGTAGCAGTCATCTTTATAATTAAGATACAAACTGGAAAAGATAGCTTGTCAAGACCTGATTGACTCGTTACACTTGGCCATCGGCTTGAGGATGAAAAGCTGAATAGAAATCTAACTTCACCTATATCTGAGAGCAAAGGGTTCACCAGAAGTTTGAGGTAAATGGCACCCCCTCTATCCAATATGTTGCAGGGGGGAAGGAAGAAACCATTGCAGCTGGAAAAAAATGGGGGGGGGCAGAAGACAAGAGGTTCAGAGGCAGAGAAGAGTTAAGTAACTGAGGGAAGGTCATGTAAGGGAATGAAGTGTGCCACCTTAGAGAAGCAGTCAATTACCATCCAGATTACAGTGCAGCCGGAAGAGAATGGAAGGTTTGTGATTAAAGAGGATTTAACATTACACACTTTCAAGACCTTGAGAGCTGTTTCTGTCTGTTTCAGCTGCAAATCCAGGGGGCAAAAAGTCTCTCCTTCAGTAGGTCATGTCTATCCCCCAGGTAGGCGTTTGTTGTTGGTGTCTTCCACTGAAGAGTTTTGTGAACATCATCATGTGTGTGTGAGCAGTGGAAGGGAAGTGAGGATTGTCCAAGCTCTGCAGACTCCTTCAATGTTTCTAGTCTGCAGAGATGTCAGCTCAGGCGCTGCTCATGCTCCTTATAAGCAGAACACCTGCACTGTTTTAAGCTGTTTTATACATTACAGCCTGAACTGATTGAAACAAAATGTGAGGGGAAGGTACGCTGCTCCCCTCCCCTGTTATCAGGGCAGGGGTGTTTAGTTATTTAGTTTAGAACAGACTTTACAGGCTGTTATATGGGGGGAGGAGAAGGAGAGAAGAGGGAGAGGAAAGGGAGGAGAGAAACAGGGTTTTTTGGTATAAGGTTGTGTTATACAGGAGAGTGAATCTAGAAGCTAGAGGCTCAGTAATTGCCCAGATCCTTTACATAGAGCCATCACTGGAAGGTGAGTATAGAGAGGACCTGAGGACAACGCCCTTATTATTACAGACACTGCCATCTCAAGGCAGTTAGGGGCAGGAGTTAGTTTCAATTTCGTTTTCCAAAGTCAGCGGTGGATAAGCACGAGTTCAGGCATGCCAATCATAGCAAAAGGGGGCAATGTTCCCATCCAGAGGGGGGCATGGTCTTCGAACAGGATGAATGAAAATAATCAGTCGGCAATCACAGAAGAAAAGGGGGCGTTTGGGGCGTTGCCTGTCCACCTGCTTGCAGAAAATAGCTATAGATGCACAAAATTAGCTCATATCTGTTTATACTAAGTGATTTAGGTAATGCAAACCAATGCAAAAAAAGTTTGCATTATTTTTACTGTCGCCTTCATAGAGATATCATCTTTGTACTAGGGGGGGGGGAGAAGAAAAAACCCCTTTAAATCCATCACTATGTGAGACCAGGGTGAGGCCCGCATTTCCTTTCCGTGGCCGTCTGCCACAGCACTGCTCTATGCGACTGTCAGATTCTCAGCTGATTTCATTTCATCAACTTCCACATTCTGAGTAGATGTCTGCTTGGTGCACACTGGCCTTTTTAGTCTTAAAGGGTCAGTGCAAAAAACCTACCTGCTCTTGGCCAATTACTGTCCACCTGGTGCTATTTAAGCAAACACCTGCCCTATTTCTGTGCCAGATCTTTGGGGTTGTTTCTCCTGAGCCTTGGTGTTTTTATGCTCTGCTGATGCCTGGTTTCCTGACTCTGGCTTGTCTTCTGATTACTCTGTTTGCCTGCTGCCTGCCCTAAACATTTGCTGTGTTTTGACCTGCCCCTGCCCTGTCCTGTGCTCCATTTGATTATACACCTTGCCCGATTCTCTAGTACCTCGTCAGCACATAAGCAGCCACCACAGGTGAGCATGTCGGGGTAGTAACTTGGGAGTTGCCCGCAGCCTAGTTCAACCTGCCTCGTGGCGGGTTTGGAGGGAGGGGGGGGGGGGGAAAGAGGGAGGGGGGGAAAACCGGGGGATCCTTAGGCTTTGTTCCCTGGCATGGTTTACGACAAAACTTGCATGCGGTCGAGTGGACTCACCTCTTGACTGGTGAGGCATTACAGTAAGATCTAGCCATGGTTCCCACTGATGTACCTCCACTTGAGGCCCAAGAGCTTACTGCTGAACCGTCCCGTCAAAGTAACCACCAGGATTAGCTTTTTCAAATGCTGCAGAGCATCATTGTACAGCTTCCAATGTGTCCAACTCCTGTTGCTATAACATCTGCAGTCTATATCTGCCACTGTTGCCTTGATAATGGTTGTTTTAAGCTTGCGTGGGCCTCCGGAATCTAGTTGCACCACTCATTTTGAGGATATGGCTCCACCAGGCTTTTTTTTCAGAAGAGGGACAAGATTGCTTTTATTATTTCCCTGAATGTCCCCCCCTCCCCCCCCCCCCCCCCCCCCCCCCTGGTGAGTCTCCTGGGTTACTCCCCTTTGGAAGAGTGTGGACCCTGTGACTTTCAACCTACAAGACTTCCTGGCAATGTTCCAAAAAATCATTTGGGAACCTGGACAAGCTTTGTCCGCAAACTTCTTGCTCCTCCAACTGCAGCAAGGAGACCTGTTTGTTGGTCAATGTACCATGTAAATCTGGACTCTGCCCACTGAATTAGCCTGGAACATTGAGGCTTTGCTAGCTACCTTTTGGGAGGACCTGGAAGATTGTATTAACCCCTTTCCGACATTTGACATACCAATACATCAAGGTCGGGTAGGGGTCCCCACAACTTGACATATAAGTACGTCATGGCGATCTTGCGAGCTCACAAGATCGCGGTATAGGACCAGTGGTATATTACCACTGGCATCAGGCCACATCCCCCGGGGCCGGAGTGAGCTTCGGTTGTGGGTGATTAACCCTTCATTATCGCAACCTAACATGGTCGCAATATTGAAGTTGCAGGCAGGAGGAGTGAGCTCCTCCAGCCTCCGATCGTCACAGTAAGCTCTGCGCCGCTCACTGGTCTCCTGTCACGGTTCACGCTGCGGCCCCTGCTACGGACCGTCAGCGTGCGCGTGTCTCTGGTGCTTCTGGCTCTATTCACCCACCTGTCCCGGCTCCTGCTTGCAGGTCTCAGTCACCATGGCTTCCTCCAGCTTCCTGTCTTCCTGTGCGCACATGTGCTCCCTCTAGGGGCACGCACGCAGCACTGCATGGTACTTAAGGAGTCAGTGGTCCTTGGTCCGGCCCAGTGACCTGTGACCTCTGGCTTCTTAAGGAGCTTCCTCCCTCAAGCCGTTATCAGTTCGTTGTTGTTATCAGCATTAGAGCTCGACCCCTAGGTTGCTGCATTGCTGCCTTATCCTATACATTTATCTGCATGTATACTTGCTCGCCTGTTGAACACCAGCCACTGCACCTGCTGGCCAATTCCAGTTGCTAGGCCTTGCCTAGTCCGCTACATACCTGGACTGTGCCAAACACTCTCTGGCTTACCTGGACTGTCACCCGTTGAACGGCTACACCTGCAGTGCCCGGCCTCCGTTCCTGCATCTTCTACTGAGACCTGCACTTCGGCTACCCACCACCTGCACTCACCATCTGCTCCCGCGGTGGGCCCTGAGGATCCTTCATCCCTAGGCGTTTTACAGCCGGCCTGGTTGGAATACGTTACATCTCCTACCTGACAGCCTGGATGCTTTACTAAACAATGGCAGAACTGCGCCCCTCCCTCCCCCGATTTTCATGGCCCAATGCTAAAAAAAACTACACAACACCTGTGCAACCAAAATGCACAATACACCCCTAGATGAGATCCCTGAGGGGTGTTGAAACCAAAAAGGGGAAACTTCTAGAAGGAATTAACTGTTCTGGTACTTTGGGGTTTGCAAAGACAGGCCCCCCAAAATCTGCGTTCCAGGACCATAATATCGCTCTTCCCTTGTATGCCTTGCCAAACAGCAGTTTACACCCACATGTAGGGTATTGGCGAACTTGAGGGAAATTGTGTGACACATTTTGGGGTGCTTTTTTCCAGGATTCCAAGTAAAAATGAAATATTTACAGCTAAAATTGCAGATTGTTGAAAAAAAAATATTTTTTTTTTATTTTCAGAGCCTAATGCTAAAAAAATTTGCGAAACACCTGTGGGGTCAATATACTCACTACATCTGGATGTAGTTTTGTTGCAGGAAGAGGCAAGATGGATATACAGACTAAATAAATTGAACCCTAAAGGCCTATATGAATGCTTTTCATTTTCTTCATTTATTTTCTCTTTCTGATTCCCTATCTAATAATTTTTTAAGTAACATGATATATGTGATTAAGTACAGTCAGTGGACGTAGCACGGTTGAATATATGACTATGGAAGCATCAGAGTTCACATAGGGTTTTTTTGTTTTTATTTTTCTCTCCCCCCCCACATCTCCCTCCTGCTCCCCCCCCCCCCCCTCCCTATTGTCCCTCAATTTCCCTGTGTTTTGCAATTATGATAGGTAGTGATTACGTGAGGCCACGGTTTTTATTTAACAAATTGGGATGTATGTATATTTTTTCTGTGAATGAGGGGGTTGTTGGCGGCTGAATCGTGTGGTATGTGCACTCGCGATGTTGTGGCGAGACGCAGCTCGAGAGTGGATTACCATCTATTCATGAATACATTTATTTATATATAGATTTGTTGTTTCTGCTCGCTGCGTAGGTTTTGTGCTGGCCTTGAATACAATGTATGCAGTGCAGATCAGAGGCGTAAATTGAAGTTCTGAGGCCCTAGTGCAACAAAATGTAAATGGGCCCCCCCATCTGCCATGTGCACATACAATGCTGGTATCTCCTTATATGGCAAAAGGGCTTTTGGGCCCCCTCAGGCTGCAGGTCCCGTTGACGTAATGAATTAGGTGGCCAGCCGTGACCTGTAAGAAAGAATCTTTAAAGGGGAAGGTGGGAGGTGAAGCTGCGGGAGGGAGGGCAGGCTAACCATTGGGCCTGCAGCTTTATTAAAATGAATATGTATATTAGATATAAAGGAGAAGTGCTTTATGGGAAGAGACTATGACAATAGTGTACAGTACAATGGTGTTTATATGACAATAGTGTACAGTACAATGGAGTTTATATTCCCAATGAATATGCATATTATACATGGAGGAGAAGGGGTTTATGGGAGTTGATAAAGCTGGTAGTGTGCTGTGGAATGTAACACCTATTCTGCTTAGTCCGTTCTAGGTGAGCCACGCAGACACAATAATATAAGAGAGATGGGGCGGAAGCCCATCACAGTCAGGGCTGAAATGTCTATTGATACAGTCCACGGGCAGTACGGTAAGATGGGGCAAAATCCCGCCATTGAGATGGTGAACTTGTCCGAGGATTGTTAGTTATGGGAGTATGGGGGCAGCTTTAGCAGCACATATTATTAGTGTGTGTGCAGGAGAGTGCAAGGGGGAGTGGGTTTTGTGGATTCTCTCATGGCTAATTGGTGAGTATAGGGTGTGTACCTAACATGATATGAAAGGAAGTGAGCTTAGACCACATGGGACTGGACCTCTAACCTCTGATAAAGCCAGGTTAGCTGGTAAAACATGTTGGGGAGGTCAGGCATGACGTTTTAAATTGTGAGTTCTCACCTCTGTCTACAAGTGCCACCCGCTGCAGAGGGTGTCAAAAGGGAGCCTTATTTGTCCTGTGTCCATGAGATTAGGGACGATTGCCCAAGTATGAGGCTTGGGATCTCTCACTGGAGTTAACAATTTGCTGTATATATAAGGCTTTCCTGTTGGTAGGTGGGGTTCCACCAGACTTGATAATGGAAAATGAGCTATTCCTTCCTTCAGAAGTAGAAAGGGTTAAATGGTTAGGTTAGAAATCAGGTTTTTAAATAGTTTGTATAGAGGTTAAGAGTTATACATAATAAAAGTTACGTAGAAAGCTCAAATAGCCAGCCCAGTCACAGCATATAGATATTCATCAAAGCGGGAAAAATATGTTAAAATCTTCCTTTTTTATTTCATGACAAAAAGTCCAAACATCCATAGGTTAAATCAACGGATAACATCCCCAAGACTGCATTAGCCACCGTCTGAACCGACCGACGCGTTTTGGGTCATGTGATCCTTCCTCATAGTCTAGTCACAGCTGTTGTTGACAACCTTAAATATAGTTACAGCCCATAATAAAATTAACTCTGTGCATCCCAGCAAATAATGAAAAAAAAAAATCAAATATACAAAAAACAACAACTCTGCAAACAAATAATCAAAACCATAAAAACATGGGCTAGTCATAGCTGTTGTTGACGGCCTTAAATATAGTTACAGCCCATAATAGAATTGACTCTGTGCATCCCATAAAAAAAAACGTAAACTAAACAAAAAAACAACAACTCTGCAAACAAATAATCAAAACCATTAAAACATATTAAACATAATAAAATATGAATGGAAATGAACACTCACTAATAATGATACTGAATATCTTGTCTAATATTTAGACCTGAAGGTGTACGTGTATCCAAGGTGTAAATCCACCATGCTTCTCTAGCCAATAATTTCTTGTGAAGATCGCCACCTCGAGATGAAGATAGCACCCGCTCTACTCCTACAACAGACAAAGAGCTGAGATCCCCATTATGCACCTGGGAAAAATGTCTAGATGCGGCAGAGATTCTAAACATGTCAGTTTTAAGAGCATCTGATAGGTGACGACGAATGTGTACCTTCAAGGCACCTGTCGTACACCCCACATATTGGAGTCTGCACGTTTGACAACTTATCATATATACCACAAATTTGGTGTTACAATTAATATAGGTCTGGATGGTAAACACCCTATTGTTACTATAAGACATGAATGTAGATGTTTTATCAATGTAATTGCAGACTGTGCATATGTTGTGGCCGCATTTGTAGCAACCTTTCGTATCTAACCAAGTTCTCATAGGTTTATTATCAATCGGGATCACACTCGGAGATACCATTGACCCTACCGTAGGAGCACGGTGATAATGGAAAAGGAGCTATTCCTTCCTTCAGAAGTAGAAAGGGTTAAATGGTGAGGTTAGAAATCAGGTTTTTAAATAGTTTGTATAGAGGTTAAGAGTTATACATAATAAAAGTTACGTTTTAGTGTTTTATACATAGAGAACTGATAGAGTTTAAGTTTGCCTATGGCAAAATAGTAAATATAGTGATCAGAAGTCACTCTCTGTTCTCTTGTGAGATCCCCTTTTTTTTGGAGACTATTTGATATACTCACTACACCCCTGGATATATTCCTTAAGGGGTGCAGTTTCTAATATGGGGTCTTTTTAGGGGTGTTTATTATGTTTTAGCACCTAAGGTTGTCTGCAAACCTGAAATGGCGCCTAAATAAAATCGTAATGAAAATTAGTCCAGTAGGTGCTCCTCCTATTCTGGGGCTGGGGTTGAGTCAAATAGCGAACTAGAGCCACATATGGGATATCTCTGAAAATGGCAGAATCTGGGGAATTGATGTTGAGTTGCATTCACCTGGTCACATCTACCGTGTTCCAGTGAATAATGGATAAAAATAAAAAATCTGCAAAAAAGGTGAAATTGTGAAATTTCACATCCATTTTGCTTTAATTTCTTTAAAATACCTAAAGGGGTAACAAACTTCCTAAATGCTTTTTTAAATACTTTAAGGGGTCTAGTTTCTTAGATGGGGTAATTTATGGGGGTATCTAACATACAAGCCCCTCAAAGCCACATCAGAACTTGACTGGTCCCTAAAAAAATCTATTTTGCTAATTTTCCTGAAAATGTGGAAAATGACTAAGCCCCCTAATGTGGTAAAAAAGAAAAACCTTTAAAAAATTATGCCAACCTACAGTAGACATATGGTAGATGCTAGTTATAAACTATTTTGAGTGAAATAACTATCTGGCTTACACGCAGAAATTTTTAAGCTTTTTTCCAAATTTTCATGATATTTTGATATTTTTCACAAATAAACAAGGATTGCATGGACCAAAATTTCTTACTAACTTAAAACACAATGTATCATGAGAAAACAATCTCTGAATCACTTAGGTAAAAGTGTCAAAAAGTTACCCTCACATAAAGTGACACATGTCAGATTTTAAAAATGGGGCTCTGTCAGGAAGGCCAAAACTGGCTCCAGCGGTAAGGGATTAAAGATGAATTGGTCGGTCATGATGTGCCTGGAGGACCTCATCACGCTGACAACCTAGATTGATTTTCAGTTTGCTGAGGGACAGCATGAGATCAGTCAACAAGCTTCCACTTTTTCAGAGACCCACTTCTGCCTCCTATGCCAGAATCTTATGAGAAATCTATGCAGGTTAGGAGACTTTGACCCAGAAGCACAAAGTTTACGGATTTAGGCAGGACATAGAAGGAAATTATCTCAGAGTGCAGGGTCACAGTCAGCAGCGTGACTGATTGAGTGATATATTGGATCGGTTCTGCCAGGTGTTGTCCGTCAATGGAAGATACCGCTAGGGGACAATCTAGTTGCCGCATGGAGTTTGAGAACTAGGTCTTGGCGAATGAAGTTGGTAGTAGAGCCAGTGTCTTCCAGACCAGGATGACATTAATCATTAGCTTTGGAGAGCAGCCTTGCTCACCTATGGTCATCTCTCCTGCGTTGGAGTTTCCTGGCTTCATGGGACATTGACAAATATAGTGTTCCTTACTTGCACAGTATATACATTTTCTCTCTGTGCACCTATACTGTCACTCTTGGATGGAAAGATTAACCCGTTCAACTTGCACATGGCTTTCATTTGTGTTGAAGGCCAATTTCCATTTGTCATCCTTACAAATGCAGATAAAATGACTGTCCCCCTCTGTCCCTTGCAGGTCTAACTTGGTGAAAATGTTTGCTATGTGAAATTTGTCAATTCCAAGAACATGGGCAGAAGGTACCGGTTCTTTACAGTGATCTTATTCAGACCCCTGTGGTTGATGCATGGACATAAAGAACCATCTTTCTTCTGCATAAAGAAGAACCTGGTGCTAGCTGGAGATGGCAACTTGCGGATAAAGTCTTTCTCCAAATTCTCCTTAACATAGGCCAACATAGCCTCAGATTCGGGCATGGACAAAGGATACATTCAGCCCCAAGGAGGAGTAGTTACAAGCAGGAGTATGATAGGACAATTGTAAGGCCT